>JAULSY010000199.1:0-38898 GCA_030512305.1 Cercophora samala | reverse complement strand
TTTTCTATTACTTTTAAAAGAAATTAATTAATATTTTTTAATTATTTAAAGTTAAAGTTAATAAAAGCGGTATTTTTATTTAATATTTTTTTAAATAAATAAAAGTATTATTTTAATTTTTTAATAAATTCCTTTAAAGGATAGAGAGTTATAGGTCTATAATACTTTCTTTTAATTTAATATAAATATTAAGTTAAGAATTTTTTAATAAAGGAAAGGTAAAGGTCGATTTTTATATAGAATAATATATAGGTTAAATATATTATTAATAATTAAGTAATTATTATAAATAGCTTTATAAATTTTTAAATTAATTTAAAAGGTATATTTAAATTATTAATTAATAAAGTTTTTTTAAAATTTTATTATAAAGTAATATAATTTTAAATTATAATTATTAATATTATAATTTTCTTATAAAAAAGTTTTAATAAAAAGTTTTAAAGAAGGTTCTTTAAGAAATTTCCGGAAAGGTTTTTATAATTTTTTAATAAAAAGGTTTAACCGGGAAGTTCTTTAAGAAAATTTTAAAAAGGTTTAAAAGGTTATAATAATTTTTTTAATAGGAAGGTTTAATTAAAAGGTTTTTTAAAAGGCTTTATAAAAGATTTAAAGGGCTTTAAAGATATTTTTAAAGGAATATTTAATCGAAAGATTCTCTATAAGGCTTTTAAATATAGTTTTTAATATAAATATAGGAAGTTTATAAGGAAAAGACTTTTCGGAAAAGTCTTAAGTAAAAAGGTATATTAAGTAATTTATATAAGGTTATTTTAATATAGTAAAATAGTTTTAGGAAAGTTATTAAATATAAATTTCTATTATAGGAATAAAATAAAGTATAAAGGAAATAAATATGTAATATAAAAAAAATAGTATAAATTGTAATATAATAGTAATAATTAATGAGGAGTTTCTTTAAAAGTATCCCGGGCAGAAGCCCTTTTAAGTGTAAGCTACGGAGGGTCCTAGACCTATATATGCCTATCTATTTATGGCTCGGAGGCTTATAACATTAATAAATAAATTATTTAATTAAGTAATATTTATTAATTAAGGGGGTATATAAAGAAGTAAAGTTAAAGTTTAATAATTTTAATTACTATAAATTTATTAAAGTAAAGTAGCTTTTAAATATTTAAAATAGTTTTATATAAAGGATTTAATTTATAAAGGATTATTTAAATTCCGCGCGACTTTCTAACTATTATAAAAGCTTATTAAACTTAATAAAGCTTATAGAAATACCTAGAAAGGTATAGAAGGCTTAGGAAAAAGGAAAGCTTTTTAATAGTGCTTATGGTCTATATAAACTACCTTTCCTACGCTTTTTAAATCAGACTTTTACTTTTCAGACTTTAATCAATGCTTCAATATAACTGGGTTCTTTGAGTTTACAGTATGCGAGAGTAACTGAATGAGAGTAAGGAACCGAAATTTGCGAAAGAGATGATTTAAAATCACCGGATATAAACTGTTGAGGAGGCGTAGACAAACTTTGTCGCCCAGTGAGAAGGTTCCCTCTCGTGGCTTGGTTCTTGCGCAAAGTTAAGCGACGCGCGCGGGATTTGGCGTTCGTCATGAGCCCTTTCCCATGCCAACGCCACTCTGCTCACTCTACCTCTGCTGTTCTCCAAGGTGAACAGGCCCAGGATACGGCGGCAAGGCGATGTTCTCGTTTGGGCCGGGCTGTTCATCGACGACATTGTTCCCCTCGGTCTGTCCCTCCACGTCCACTGGTGTCTGGGCTGGCTTGGGAGATAGCTTGCCCGGGTCCGCGCAGTTCATACCGCAACAGGTGTTGGCGCCGTCACAAAACAAATGTCCCAAAAGCGTAAGAAGTAGAACTAGAGGCCAAAGCAGTCCGACCAGGATACAAAGAAAGAAGGTCCCGAATCTCAAACAGCCGTCCTTTTGCTTGGTTTCAGGATTGCCAATTGCCGCCCAACAGGATGCACCCGCCATGAGGCCGATGATGCAGTGAACGCCAAATAAAACCACAAATAGCGTTTGGAAGGTTTCCCTTGCACTTTTCTCTCTGTTCAGTTGCAAAACCGAGTCAGTCAGGTACGAATATCAAACACGAGAGAAGCAGACTCACTCCCAGTCGTCCATCTTGAACATATAGGTAGGGATCCAAGGGTAATCGGTGAATGTAGGTCAGGTGTGCGAGCTTCAAGAGAGGACGGGAGCGTCAAAGAGGAAGAGAATAAGAACAACCAGGTTCGTTTCGTGTATCTGAGGCGTAATTGACTTTTACAGCCCATCCATGTCGCCACAAGGCTGGTCTCCGGATGTGGCTTGCGTGGAGTAGGCGTCCGCGGGGCAAGAGAAACATTGAGCACATAACCTACCTATCTTATCTTGATCATGTTCACAAGCCACCAGAATGCCATAAGTATGTGCAAAATCCAAGTTCATTCATAACTTATTTCAAGTGTGGTATAATATACATCACAGGCATCCCATCCAGCCAAAAGAATATCATCAAATCGTTTGTTTACACCAGTTGACCCCCAAACTCCGTCCAATACCATAACCATCGTCCAGCATATACAATTCCATTACACATTCTCAACAATCATCCCTCCTGCTTCCCCATCAAAACCCCCAGCTCTGAAAATGGCCATTCCCACGCCTCTCTCTTGCTGTTCTTTTCCCCATCAGTTCCAACCACCCCCCTCAATACCCCCGACTCCTACTCCTCCTCCTCCCCGACCTAACCTCCTCCCGCCCATAAACCGCATACCCCCCCTCCGGCCCCCGGCTCCTACTCCTCGACTCCCTCCTCACATAAACCGGCTGCGCCAACACCGGCCCGCCACCCCCCTCCACCTCCGTCATCCCCACCCTCCTCTCTCGTGAAACCGTCCTCGTCCGCGAGTGATGTCCCCGATGGGAATGCCTCGATCGACTCCTGGACGCATGTCTAGGCGGGTACTCATCCCTCACACTGCCGTACCACGGCTTGCCAGGGGCGGCGGGTTTGTTGGGGGGAGCGCCCAGGTTGGTGCAGGAGCGGATGATCCAGATGAGGAGGAGGAGGCCGGCGATGGAGCCGATTACGATGCCGGCTATGGCGCCGCCTGTGAGGGTGGTGGCTTCATCTGGGTCTGCGGTTACGGGAGGGGGGTTGTCGTTGGTGCCGGTTATTACTGTGACGGTGGGGGGGTTGTTGTCTTGGCGGGGGGAGAGGAGGGAGAGGGTTTTTGTTGTGAGGGTTGGGAGGTGGGTGGTGAGGTGGACGAGTATTGGTGCCATTTTTGGCGGTTGTTGATGAAGATGTTTCTGTGGCAATGGTGATGGGTGGATTCTCCTGTTGATGAAATGGAGAAAATATGAAGAGATGGACTTTGACGAGAACGAGGAGGGGACGACAGTGCTGATCATAGAAAACTGGGACGGAGATCATTTTTTACATGTTGGCGTGGCTGCACAATCAGGATTATATCGCATCTGAGGTGATGATGTAATTGTACATGAAGAGTGGTAGGCTGTATGGATTGGGAATGGCTTCGTCGTGTTTCAGGGATATTGGTGAGCGCGGGGCTGGGCGATCTCACATTTTTTGGGCACTGCAGACCGAGAAGATCCCGGGTTTGACATATGGGAATAAGAACAAACAGGTTATGCAATACTTTTCATTCCCATTTGATTTGAGAAGGCCAGTTGCTTTCCATTCTCATATGGTGTCAATTCTTGAGAGAAACAAGCATTGGAGTTTCGTAGCATTTCTGTTAGTGCATTCACTCTCTGATAGCGTAATCCCTAACTGCTCTGCTTTGATTGAGCAACTGCCGAACGCCCATGCACAATGATGTCATAATTATCCCAGTCCACTCTGAAGCAACTCACTCACCACCAGTGAGCCAGACAAGATCACTATGGACGACCTCGTTGGGCTATTTCCATCCAAGCTTTCACCGTTACCAAAACGTTCCCCCTATTCAGAACAGTCGCCCGCTGACTTCTATCCGATCTTTCATTGCCTACGCACAAAGCCACTGAACGCTGCCTAGCCCCACATCAACACAACCATGCCTTTGTCCTCTCAGGGGCCTCCCTGACTGTCACTCTCGCTTCTGTGGAGTCAACAAAGCTTCGAAT
This sequence comes from Cercophora samala, assembly GCA_030512305.1. Lineage (NCBI taxonomy): Eukaryota > Fungi > Ascomycota > Sordariomycetes > Sordariales > Lasiosphaeriaceae > Cercophora > Cercophora samala. The sequence goes on along the minus strand of JAULSY010000199.1, from coordinate 34,791 downwards.
CAACCTCACCATACTCGACGTTTACGTTGTGGGCGTGACAAATTTACGTTATAATGTTAGCAGCGGCTATCATGAGCATCAATCACTAAGGGCGTGTGGCGCAATTGGTAGCGCGTTCGCTTTGCATGCGAAAGGTCTTGGGTTCGATTCCCAACTCGTCCAAAGCTTACATCGGCTTGTCATATGGCAAGCGTGAGATCATGTTTTGCTGTCACAGTTAATCCCTCAATAGTATTGTTTTGCAGATTGCGTATGGTTATAGCCAGATCCCAGCACTTCTAATGTGTGCGCATGGTGATAGCCTGATCTCAGCATTCCTAACGTTTTTGCTCCAAAACATATCATCTCCAATTTGCTACATAACTGCCGTCTTTCCATTACATACTGAAAGTTTGAGAGCTATATACTACCTATGTACATGAACTGGTCTTGTGGAGGACCTACTTTTCCTCCTCCCCATCAACACCATCCTCATCATCCCCCTCCTCATCACCCTCATCACCCCCCTCACTGCCCTCATCCTCCTCCCCCTTCCACACAAACTCCCTCCCCGGCCCCCCAAAGTTCACCTCAAACTGTACCAACCCCCCAAACCCAACGATAGGAAACAACCTCCCTGACACCGCCCCATCCTCATCGTCATACACCCCCACCTTGACCCCGTTCTTCGTAGCCCACATCTCCCTCGCCGCCAAATCAACACCCACCCCAATCACATCCCCCGCCTCACCATACGGCTGCCCAATAAATGTCGTCCCCGATCCATCAGAGGCATAAATCTCCCCAGCCCGCGAGTTATACGCCCATGTTTTGGCGTCTGGGTTGGGGTCATTCTCCATGGTGGCATCTCCGGGGAACTTGACGCCAGCACCACCGACAGAGCTGAATCCTAGTGCGATCAACGGCTTCGGTGGCTTGGGGGCGGGACCGAGCAAGATTTCGGATTCGGCAGCAGGAGGGGGCGGTTTGATGGTAATCTCATAATAGTAACGATCCAGCCCAGGCGGAAGGGGCTTGTCCGCGGAAGTGGTGACCTTCTTCGCGGACGAGTGCTGGATCGTGATGCCGTCTTCTTGCACGCTCTTCGCGCCGAGGATAGTTGCCCCGGGGAGAGAGGTTGACCAACGAGATGGCAGGTTCTTCACCCAGGTGTCTTGTTGCTGGAGGAACTCCTCTGCTTCCTCACTGCCAGAATTCCGGACGAGCTCGATGGGCCGCCAGCCAAACTGATCTGGGCGGCTAAAGTCGGCGTTGAGGGCCCAGAGCTGCTTGAGGAGTTTTAAGCTGCCGTTGGCGGCGCAGATGGCGAGGAGGGATGAGTCCTGGATGGCGGCGGAGTGGTCGGCGTCGATGAGGAGGGATATGGTGTCCTCAAAGGTGGGGGTGTTGGCTACTGCCCATTGCTCATACGCAAGGACGAGGGCAGTCCGGGATTTTGTGTCCTGGATGGAGGCGTCTGCCTTTGCCTCTAGCAACAGGCGCACGCATTCGACGTGGCCTCCTAAAGAGGCGCGGTGCAGGGCCGTCATGCCCTTCTTCCCGTCTTTGACGTCAATGTCAAGACCAGCCATGTCGTTACGCTCGGTGGCCACCTGAATGAGCTTCGAGACAATGTCATCAAACCCACGAGACGCAGCTTGGCGGAGTGCTGTCCTCCCGCTGCGTCCTGGCTTGTTGATATCGGCCAAGGAAATCTCACGCTGCACAAGGGTGTCAAGGATCAAGGCGGCGGTCTTGTGGTTCCCTTCGTTCCTCCCCAGCAGGGCAATGAAGAATGGTGTCCAGCCATGGACGTCGACAATGTTCACATCGCAGCCGTGGTCGATCAGAAGTTTGGCAATCTCCGTTGCTCCTCTCCGGCATGCCAAGTGCAAGGAAGTCCTCTTGAGCGTGTCGGTAAATTCGGGGTCAGCTCCATGCTCAAGCAGCAACCGGGCAGCATCGATGTGCCAGCTGGCAATAGCTTCTTGCAAAGCGGTCGTCCCCTGGACATCCGTGTCATCGATCTCAACAACACCCTCACGAAGAAGAATCTCCATGTTCTTAACCTGACCACGCGTTGCAAGTATTTGCAGAGGACGGGCCGAGGTGAGATTCTCAGCGTTGATATCCGCCTTGTGTTTAATAAAGGCAAGCAGAAGGTCCTCGGGCGCTGCGGGTCTGAAACCGAGCATAATGTGGAAAGCTGTGAACCCTAACACGCCTTCAGGGGCGTCGATCTCTACGCCATGCTCCAACAGCGTATCCAGCACTGCTGGGTCGGTTCCCTGCCTAGAAAACAAATGCAATGCGTTCCAACCGCGGGGTTCGTTTTTGATGCGAGGATCAGCACCGTGCTGAAGCAAAAGTTGAACGCCTTCGAGCTCCTGATTGTTGCTCATCCAATAGTGAAAGGTATTCCACCCCCATTTGGACCTTGCGTTCGGGTCTGCGCCCTTTTCAAGTAAAAGTCTCATCATCTGTAGACTGTCCCCAGCTGAGGCTGCCACCTGGGCTGGGTTGAAGCCGTTGGAGACTTCGTTGACATCTGCACCACCCTCAAGCAAGTGTTCAGCCCAGCTTGTCAGCCCAAGAAACGCGGCAACATGCAGTGGCTTGTGGGAACCGCTTGCAAGGGTGTACTCGCGCTCTTCTGGCGGATTCGGGGCCGGCAGGCTTGTTTGCCATGCGAAAAAGATACCAGTGTTGGACGAAAAGGTGTCAAGCTCCGTCATCAACTCGGCCCACAAACTACTGCCAGCCCTCTCCTCCGGCGACAATAACTCTTCGGCCTTACGGACATGATATGCCCAGTTGAGGAGCTCATATCTCACATGTTGGGTAGGTTCTTCCTCAGAGGACGACGACTCGCTGTCTTCGTGGTCTATCAAACCGAATTCCTCGAGGTCGAAGCGGCTGGGATCGATAACGTCCTCCTCGTCCTCGGAATTCTCGAGCGGCATGATCATCTTCTGAGTAAACAATTGCTGTGGGGGCAAGACCTCCATTTGGTAGTCCGGAACTTTGGACTCCGGAATGCTGACCAGCCCAGCTCGTTTCTGGAACAAAGGGTGATTGAGATGTCGTAGACAGGAGAGAGCCAGTTGCACATGACCTTCGCGAGCGTCGATCCTCAGTGCCTTGTGCATGGCATCGCTGGCTTTGCACTTGGCGCAGAGCCCGGCAGCAGCCAGCCCGTCATCCGCTTCAGACATTTCCTCGTTCGAGCTGCAGAAGAAATCCTCAATGTCGTCAAGCTCGCCAAGCGGTGCATGAACCATGAACCTGTCATCCACAAAGCTCAGTTTCAAGATGCCCTCGGCTGCCTGCAGGAGCTGCTCCCTCTCCAGACTCGAGATGTCCCCGAATACAACACCATCCTCGATGTCGTTGGTAGAGGAATCATCCACGGGACTGGCATAGGTACCTTGAAAGTCGTCCATGACTTCTCGTGCTGAGATTTGGTTGTCTTTGGCGAGCATGACCCAGGTGAGGGCAGTCTTGAGTAGACCGACATAGTTGGGCTTTAGGCTGCGTAGGGCCTTGGAGTACACATCCCCGAGACCACCGGGAAGTTCCAAAAGCCGTTTAGAGAGCGGTCGCTGGAAGGGTTCCTTCATGAATGGAAGGGCGGTCTTGACAAGATAGGAGAACTTGGACTGGGCCTTGTCCAAGATAGCAACTGTAGCTTCCTCCCGTTCCTTGGCAGTGAGGCCCGGGATGTTGTTGAGTTCATTGGCCAGGAACGCTCGAAGATCGTCCCCATTGCCTTCGCCAACATCGATGATTAACTGGTTTGGGAAATCCTCGTCATGCTGATAGTCATTCTGAAACGTTGTGGGAGAGCTGCACCCGACGAGAATGAGAATGTGATTCTTGACCAAATTGTCGGCTTGGGCCCGAAGGGAGCGAAGTTCCCGAAGGAGCGTTCGTTGGTGTTCACCCTCGATGGTGGACTTGGTGATGCCGTCAACCACCACGACCACGTCTCTCTGCAAAAGACGGACCAGCTTGCAGAACCCTTCGACAAACTGTGGAAACTCGGACATGCGCTCTCTCTCGTGGGGCTGGGCGTTTTGCAAATTTGCTTTTGCGGCTTTGAAGACTGCACTGCAGCTCTCCAGAAAACTCGCGTTCTTTGTCTCCAAGGCCAACTCATAGAGCTGAGAAAGCAATGTATGCAGAACCGTCGTGGATGTGATGGCTTGATCTTTGTTTTCCTTGGCGTCTGGATTGCAGGTGACATAAAGGTAGGCGGTATCCGGGTTCCACGCATCGTCGTCGTCCTCGTCGTCGCCACCCTGGCCTGGGAGGAATTGTCTGACAATGGATGCCATCACATAGGACTTTCCGGTTCCTTCTTGGCCCGTGATGCACAGCATCTCACACTCATCCGACCGCTCCCAAGTCTCGTAGTCGGGCTCCTCGAAGACCCACCTGCATGTGCCTTCAGGCATCGCAACAAGCGCGTCGATAGTGTCACCCAAAACTCGGCGGCAGCCTTCCAATGGCTGAAGTGCTTCCTGATAGGCCTTGTAGTCGTCAAGGGCAAAGTCCCAAGGAGACTTGCGCTTGGTGTTGTTGGCCATCTCGTCCATCCTCTGGGTGATCAAATCGATCTTGTGGTGGAAGGTCTCAAACTGCTTGATGGAATCGGCGATGTCGGCCACAACTGTAGAAACACCCTCGAGCTGGGTAAGAGTCTTGTCTTGGAAAGCGCCTTGGCTGCCTTCAAGGATCTTCTTCTTGAGGGATGCAATCGTATCACGCTTTTCTTCGAATTTGCCCTGGATATTGACAAAGATTAGTCTGAATGTGATGGAAAAGAAAGTACTCTCAAGCGGACGTACCTTGGAAGAACCGAAAAAGTCCTTCAAGCCATGCTTGAGACGGGCAAAAGACCCAGCCGTGATGTGACGCTTCACAGCAAAGGAGAAGTCGAGAACGGCTACGTAGGTCTCCGTCACGTCTTGGAAGAGCTTCTCCACGAGGGGGCTGGGCTTCCAATTCTTCTTGCCACGCTCATCGTAGAGCCGGTCGTAATGGCGAACAATGATCATGATCTCACTGATATCACTTAGGGCCGTTCCAAAGAACTTGTAAAGTTCATAGTTGCTGTGAATGGCCGTCAGGGTCAGCTTGACGGCGTACCAGGCCAGCCCAACGCTCTCGGGCGCGCCTTCGGTGAGATAGTCTCCAGCCGTGATGAAGTTGTCGATGTTCTCCATGATGTTGGTGATCCACGACTCTGGAATCTCCACATCAGCTAGCTTCTTGCCGCCATACTTCTTGCCGGTAGCTGCCTGCAGCTCCTCGGCGGCGATCTTGGTCTCCTCGGGTGTGGCATTTTCGCGGAGGAATTCCTTGAGGAGCTCGACCTCTTTTGGGTCGGTGTACCGCTCCTGTTTGGACTTTTTGAAGCGATCAAAAGCTTCGTCGTAGAGGCTGCGATGTGTGCCCATGGTGAAGGGGTTGAAAGATAGTCAATAGGCCTTGAAAGATAGTTAATAAGCCATGTAACCTGGAAGATAGTCGAATGGCCTTGAAAGATAATCGAAAGGCTTTAAGAGATAGTTGAGAGGCCTTTAAAGGTAGTCAGTCGAGAGGCCTTTGGAAAAGGGAATGGCCGAGGGGATTCCTATTGTCTTTTAAGGCCTTGATGGCCATGACGTGCGGGGTAGTAGGCATCGTGGCGGGTGTCTTGGATCTGTAAGAGACAGAGATTGAAAGAGGGGATTCGCTCCTTCGTTCCATCGAGGTCCACTGTAGTCGCTGGTCTCAGGTCGTCGGGCAGGCACGCTAATAAGGCCAGGCCCTGGGATCCTGGCGCTGCAAGAATATTAGATAAGCACCAGCTGAACAAACGGGTGCTGCTGATTGGTTGCTCGCGGGGCTAGAGGCTTAAACTGCTGCCTTAACTCCGCATGTCAGATTTTGGTGTCACAAGTTTCCTTGGACTCCCGTCTTTTTCTCACGGCTTACCTACCTTATTCTTCCTAGTAAGAGTCGTTGTTCTCTCCTGTTGGGTTGCTACCTACGGAGGTACTGTACATTCCGACCAGCTTACCTATGTTTATGGTACGCTGACCGCCCGGATGCCTGCACCTGCTGGGCCGCCGGCTACGACTCCCGTCGTGATTGGCCAGTCTGCCGATGACGCAGTGATATCACAACACGACCCCTGGTGAACAGCAATCAACAGCCCATGCTTACTCAGTTCCGCTCTTCTCTATCAGCTGTATCTGTTCTTTCTAGCAGTACAATGTCCTTCACTGCGTGCCGATATCCGAGAACATCACATCTTGCAGTATGCAGGTGCAACTGTGGAAACATTGCTTGACAGATGTGAACAAAGGTAGGTAGGTATGTATTTACACAGTGATGATACCTGATGTCGAGCTAACTTTACAACCCAGCATTTCAGATTCATTCAGAATCACCTTTTCCTCCATCTCATCCATTTACCGCTGCGACAAGAGCTGCACAATGGCGTTGTAGTTGGCCTTGGCATTGTAGTTGCTGTCGAACAGGAGAGGGTTGCCCTGAGGACGCCACGAGTCCTGGTCACGAACACCCCAGACGGTGATGGCAACGCACTTGGGCTCCTCCAAGCAGCCGCGGGTCACGGCAACGTAGTCGTTGCTGTTGTTGTTCTGGATGTCGAGCTCGGTGACGGCCACTTCCTTGACGTTGGTGGCAGCGAGAACCTTGATGGTCTGAGCAAGACCGTTGCCCTGGCCGGACTGGAGATGGCCCTGCGTGCCGATACCGTCGATGGGGATGCCCTGAGACAGCCACTTGTTCACGTTGGCAACCATGCCGCGGGTGACCTTGGCGTAGTTGGGCTGGTCGAGGTTGTAGTCGTTGATGTAAAGCTTGGCGGAGGGGTCCGTCTCGCGAGCGGCGTCGAAGGCAATCTTGACGAAGCTCTCGCCGAGGACACGGGAGAAGACGCTGTTGCGGAGCGAGCCATCCTCGTTGAACATCTCGTTGATGACATCCTGTTTGCTGTGTCAGCTTGTTTCAGCCATCTCGTGGACGTTGTCAAAACATACCCAGTGGTAAATCTTGCCCTTGTAGCGGCCACCGACAGTGCGGATGTGCTCCTGGATCACACGCGTGAGCTGGTCACGGTTGTTGATCTGGTTGACCCAGCCGGCAAGCTGAGAGTGCCAGACAAAGGTGTGGCCACGGATGGTCTTGTTGCGCTGGGTGGCCCAGTTGACGAGGTAGTCAGCCTGGCCCCAGTTGTACTGGCCCTGGCGGGGGTTGATGCTCTCCCACTTCATGCTGTTCTCGGGAGTGACCTGACCGAAGTTGGCCTCGATGATGGCAGCGTTTCTGCCGGCCTGGAGACGGCCCTGATCGGTGGCGGTGCCATAGAACTCCTTGCCCTTGGCCTTGAAGAGAGCGTCGATGCTCTGAGAAGCTTGACGGTGCTCGACGGTGGGGGCTGCTGACACCAGTGGTGCCAACAGAAGCATAAGACTGGCCTTCATCTTGACGGTGGGTGAGACTCGGCTGGGATGACTGGGTAGCTAAAGAAAGAGGCTGTTGGGGTGGAAGGGCCAGCGGCTCCTATATAGTCTCAGGCTTCCTGCTGGATGCTCGGGATTATCCAACATCCCCACCCTTGGGTCACACTCTTCCGATTCGACATATGCTCTGTCAACTACATGATATCCATCGGCCTGAAGGAACCCAGAGAAATAAGTGGCCAAGGCCGTGTCGTGTGCTGATTTCGGCCAACCACGCTCCATCCGTCATGGACGTACCTGACGATCACAGGCCAAACCCCCCGATCTTCACCCACGCCTTCCCCTTCCATGCAACCAGGATTTACTTCCGCGAGGCAGCAGAAAGCCCCGAATTCAGTTTTGCGGGGCCCCACGATGCGGTGCAACACGATCTTGGTCGGGCATTTTTTACTTCTCCAACCACCATCTTTAGCCGCGTTGCTGAACGGGACGGATAAAGGGGCCAGTTGCGGCTTTGCCTCCTTTTTGCCATATTTCAGACAATATTGATCCCTGCTGGCCGTGGACCCCAGAACCCCGTGCCAACTGCACGATGCGCGCGAATGACGCTCCCCAGAAAATCTACAGCCTCTCCCCAATTGGTGGTAAAATGCGGCGAAGGCCACGCGAACGACATCTGCCGGATGGGCCCCTCCGCGACAACATCACAAGGGATCGCTGGGCAATAACTGACAGCAGCGGTTAAGTACTGTCCGTTGCCATCCCAAACCCATGTTGCGCGTGGCTTATAGTTCATTTGATAGCCTGCATTCTCTCTTCTCCAACAACCCGCCTTATACCCAACGACGTTCGTCATCCCTTGGACCTCTGTCATATAACCGCCAATATCCCAAAAGAACCCGATGCGCCGGGATGCAACAGAGACGAGAATCCCATGGCGGGCAAGCTGAGGGGAAGGGAGCCTAGGATGCTATTTTCTTCTTGGCCTCCAAGTGATGTGCTTTACAGAGACTTGCTGTCCAGGAAATCGGGCGACCTCAGGGGCAAACACTCAAAAAGACGGGAGTTTCAATCTACACAAAGAGGATAATAATCTCGAGTCTCACGGGCACTTTATCTTCTAAAAGTAGAACCTGTGCCGGTTTCCCGGGTGTCTTGTATGGTGCCTGTGGCCGGGTTGCCAAACATGACAGATAGTATCTAGGTAAGTACGTCCCTGTGTAGATCATATCTGTAGGCACAGCACTTTTTCTCTCTACCAAATGGCGATGGCACTGTCACATGGCAACCAGTCTACCTATCATCCGGTGGGTTCAATTCCACATCACAGCGGCTAACGTGAGCTTTTTAGCCAACCAACTACTGTATAGCAGAGCACCAAATAACAGCCCCGATGTCCAACTTATAGCCACTTGTCCAAGCCCACGATTCACATCACAGCGCTTGGATAATTTCGGCTCTCGTCAGAAATTCACAACCTACCTAATGTCTATAATGTCTATGCCCGCGCATAAATCCTTTCACAGCTCAGGCGGCCTCCCAACAACAATTTGACAAGGTTGCATGGTAACACCAATCTACTACCAACATCTAACCACCAGTGTTACGGTAGTGTGAGGGGGCGATTCCGAACGATATACTCAGGTAGGCAGTTCAGCTCTGGTTACAGAACCGCCCCAATCATGTCTTCAGGCTGGGCGATCACACACCAAAGACTGATTACGCATCTAACAAGCCACCATGTCATAGAGCGGTTAAGGGTTTATAAAAGCTAGTTCGACCGTTTTCCCAACCAAGGAAAAACCTTCCGCCTCAAGGCTGCTAACAAAGTAGAACACATGACCGAGGTTCGATGTGCTTTGTAGATTCTCCCAACTGCGGAACATTTAAAAGCATATGGACCTCAAGTACTGTACTGCTTGAAGGGTACGAACAGGGGGGTTACTTTGAAAAACAACATCTTCCTCACTCCATCTTACCACGCCCAACAAGAGAAGTAATGAGCAAGGACAGTTGAAGATCGAGATACGCTCGAGCCGCTGCCGCGGTAAAAAGCAGGATGGTACTTTAGATTATTACCTAGAAGTTGGGATCTTTGACTTAACCGGATTCGGGGAGGCTGTAGTACCATGTTGGAATGAGACGGAGTGAAGCTGCAAGTGTTGTGATGGAGACAATGGTGGTGAGGTGAGGGATTCGCAGTCCGATGGGGTTTCTCCTAGGAGCCCCCAACTGAGAGGCCCTTGGTATAAGCATGAACTCTCCAAGGCAATTGATTGCAGGTGGCACTCACACCCAAAGCCTTAAATAAGCGGCTTCTCTGCACCGGAAATTGACCTGCTTAGAGCAGGAGCTCATTATCCCATAAAGAAGTTCAAGTTGGGATATCGCCGGGACGTCATCGCTATTCAATGTCACAGATGAAGCACAAGCGGTACCGGCTTTTCCCGCGAGGCCATTTATTATGGAATGCGTGAAATGCAGGCGACGGTTGCTAGGTATTTATAACTACCCTGTGGAGGAATCCAAGGCTCCTTAGAACAGCTGTTTAGGGTATAATGGTAGTTAAGGTATACCTAGTCACACTCAGGTAAGGTAGAAACTAGGCTCTTGGCAAGATTTGTATGCTCTTCCTATACAAATAGCTCTTTAGTCCGCTTTATAAACTTTCTTTTATTAGACAATATCACAAGTCCAATTTTATGCATCAAGTTAACTGTTTGGGTTCCACAACTCGATACCTTATGCTTAGGCAGATTTCACTTTGCGCCTCAAGCACAGCCACGACAGGCTCGCCCATTTAGCATAGAGTTACAACTTCATATGGGCGGCTGACTGTGGCGTCTAGGTAAGCAGTCCGTTTTGGTTACCCAGCATTTAAAGAAGAGAGAGCCTATACGGAGCCCCCCCATTGTCTTACCAGCGCCCCCCTATGTACCTTTTGACTGCAACCCTACTTTTCCTATGGTAAAAAGTAATAAACGCGTCCCACTTACATTTTTACCAGCTGTCATTTCAACACCCCCCCCCCCCTTTACGTAACCACAACTATACCTGCACTCTATAACCTCGTCGCCATTAAATTTAAAGCCATTACCAATTATAAGAAATATTATAGAAAACACTATTGATTTGCTACTTATTTGCCATACTACCTAGCTCTATGCTGCGCCTTCGCTGCGTACGTAGTAGGCTTTGAGACTTTCCTACTGGCGTGCCTTTGAGCGGTTGAACTGGGCGCACTGACGGCCGTTGACCTGTAAAAAGGCTTGGTAATTGCATTGAAAAAGGTATGTTGAAAAAGATACATTGCTCTTTGTCCAAGGGTTAGGGATATAGCTGGGAAAATAAGTGGAGGGGGGCGCTGGTAAGACAATGGGGGGCTCCGTATAGGTTCTCTCTTAAAGAAACCCAGCACAAATTGGCCGAGTTTCGATGGACTGACCCATGCGAATACAGTACTTGATAGAAGAGAATACTGTGGATGCCGGAAAGCAAATTCGACATGTGAATCGCTTGCTGGTAATTAAAAGAGAGTTAGTTTTGGGACCCTGCTCTTTTTCTTATCGTACCCTGTAGGGCTTCTGAGCCCATACATAACCCTCAGCCTACACATCAAGGCCATATATAACCCTGAGCCCAGTGCAGCCGCAAGTTCAACCACCACCACCACCACCACCACCACCACTACCACCACCGCTTTTTACCTTGAATTGGTCAATACCGGTAGTGGTAATAGCTTCCTTTTTTTTGTTTTTTTACCTGCGAGTTAGGCGGTAAGGCGAGTGAGCGGGTGGGTTGATGGTGACGTGAGGTGGGCTGCTTTTAACTTGGACGTTGACAGTAGCGAGGTGCAATGTTGGTTGGACGCAAAAGCGGGAAAATCCCATACAAAAAGTGGCATTTGTGTCCAAGTCGTCATTGTTTGAACCTTCAGAGGCCCCACAGGGTACGATAAGAAAAAGAGCAGGGTCCCAAAACTGATGCTCAATTAAAAAGACGAATAGCCTTCCCGTGCAATGCAAATCTTATTCATTGGACCTCAGGAACAAACCAAGCTACCCAGATATCTGGAGAATCCCCACACTATTACCAAAAGGCTTAATGTCGAAAAGTCGGCAAGTTGGCTGAAACAAGAAACCAACATCGAATGGACACGTCGTAAACAGATGTCTCAGTGGATCTAAAACATTGTGTTTGATGATGAACAGAGGACATCACTTCTCCAAGGGAGATAATAGCAAAACTGCTCTTCACACAGTGGGGGACATCAACAACCAGCCGATTCCAGCCCTGCATACAAATCCATCTGGTTCAGGTTGTTAACAGATGCGAGAACACTCCGCCGGTGATATCGAAGCCTGCATATAGCCCCCAAACTGGGAGCTTGACTACTGGACAACGGACAAGCCCGGCCGACGCATAAGAAAGGATTGCTCAACGAAAAGAGTATGACGAAATAACCGCACAACAAAAGGACATATAACTTCCAACTCGTATGAAGATCAGTCGAGACGTGGGTGTTGCTTTACTGGCTCTTTATCATGTGAGCCCAACAGACAAGCGAGATCTCACCACAAGATGCAGATCTTATAAGTGTCACCATTTATCTCCTTTCCTGCGGCGTGGGTGTCCCCATCTGGTCGGGTGAGGTACTCGGTAATCGGGCGGGAATGATATAGATGATGGTGGGCCGCCTCAGCCCTGTTGGTCGGGACGAGGGAACTGTGTCACCCGCGCCACCTCCAGGGTTGCTGACCCCCCAAAGAGTTCAGACGACCCAAAAGAGAGCTCCTTTTTCCTTGGTGACTGATGGAGTTGTCATCAGCATCAATGCTATTTTGTTTCGTTCCACGAGTGCGAGGAGGGCTCGTGCGGCACTTTGGAAGGAAGTGGTGGTGGGATGCTGCACATTTATTATGCGTGATACGAAAAGCAGCCCATGGATATGTCGATTTCCCGACCCATGACGACACTCAAATATCAACAGCAACAAGAGGTTCAAAAAAGGTGAATCCACCACAAAACGTCTGTGAGCTCGGGCCCAGACCGGATCGCCAACGCCCAGACCATTAGGGGAGCATGAGGGGCCGTCGGTAAGAAGATGCCGGAGGGGCAATGAAACATCAACTGGCCTGGGGGGAGCATTTGTTTTATCCCACGTTGTGATGGATGGTTGACCGTCTGCTGAGTGGAACGACTTTGTCAGCGGGGATATTTTCCTTCTCGAAAGGCCCCCAGGTGCGAGGTGCATGAACATCAGCCTTGTTTAAATGGAATCATGACGGCGAGCTGCCATCACCGGCGCGTCCGCATCAACGCGGCAGGGGACGGACGCATTCTGCGGGCAGCCGTGTCGGCACTGCATCATGTTCGATGGCAGGCTGATTGATGACGCCACAGCATCCAATATTGTCCTGCGGTGGAAGATGCCAAATGAATGTCGTGGGTGTCGAGCATGAAACGACCTGCGTCTGGAGCTGGCGAGGGAAACAAGCTGGGCATCTGTCTCATGGCAATGTCGAGAATGTGACGTTGGCGTGCCATCTTGGGCCCATCGAAACAATAGCTGGGCGCCTCGACGAGAAGTTGAGATACCGTAGAATCTGGATAGATTGGGAACTACCGCTTGAACTTCGGGGAATTGGAACCAATGGAAGCGGCTGCATCATCCCCAGAACACACCCAGATCTTCAACCTTTAAAAAACCAGCCTTTCCGCAGCCTTTTTTCCTTTAAAAAAGAGTGGAATGATTGGAATCGCCTGAAGAATCTCTTTTTAATGGTGTAAGTGTTTTTTCCTTAAAGTTTGCTTGAGTTTTGGCTGTTTTTCTCTGTGGTATGGTGTGGGGGAAAATGCTGGATTTCTATTGGGCCTGGTAGTTCCCAATTTAAAGAGATTATACGGTAATACCGATACCTGGAGAGGGTGTTGGCGGTTATCGTCCCACGCCGTCATGGCGAGAATCTTATCGCGTGTCTAGCCAATGCGCGTTGGGCTGATGTGGTGGACTGATTGTCCCCGAGTCCATGCGAACCAAGGCGGTTCTCCGAGATCAGCACTGCTTTTCTTTCTTTTCATTGTGTTGCGTTGTGAATGCAGGGACGGCAAACGGTGAGAAAAGACAACAGGTCACACATTGTACACTACAGACACAGGAAGCAAACGACATTGTTGTTCATGATCGTCTTGATGATGATGCTGTTGGGTGGAGCGAGCCCCGGATTGGTGGGGGGGTGAGGGGAGGTCAGCGAAAAAGATGAGAAAACCCCCTTTTCTAGAACGATAGCATTGGCGTACTTGGGCGTCTCAGACTATCACGCCGAGCGGTAAAAGACTGGGTCAGCCGTTAAGACGGGGGCGGGTGGTACCGAATCACGCAACTCGACCCGAACTTTGAGATGAGGGGCATTTTCATTTGAAGAGGAACAGCCAATGGGACGTCGCCGTGGACTCGGTGGGGCATGTTGCCGTGTGGGCTGCTGGCTTTGTCCCTGCACTTGGCCAACGCCCCTGCGTTGCCTGCCTTCTGGGAGCAGCATCGACGGGATGGATGGATGGCACTGGGCATGAGCATTGGGGAGGCGCCAGAGGCACACCTCAGAGGCACAGAGGCACAGAGGCACAGAGAGAAGCAAGATCAAGGGGCGCGTCTCGGAGGAGGCCGTCATCAGAACAGGACCCTCCACTGGAAAAGGTGACGAACTGTTGTTTCTGACTCAATTTGATAAAAAAAATTAAAGACAAAAGGGAACCGTCGCCCTGGGTCCTGGGTTGGGCTGAGAAACGCCCGAGCGCCCTTCGTCACCCGCCCCAGTTGCTGGCTGGAAGTTCCTTTCTGACATACCTAGACAACAACAACATCGACGGGCATCTTCTTTCCTTGATGGCTTTTTCACTACCTACAGTAACTACAGTATAAGGTACCGTTATGTGTCAGGTAACCCAACGTTCGTACACCCACCAACGACGACGACAACACCACCACCACCAGCAAGAAGACCAGCGAGAGCAGAGACCAACGAGACCATCGACGTGCTTCAATCGTCAAAAAGTAGAGCAGAGTTACCCCTGGTAACTAACTGGCGCCGGCTCTGCAAGATTTGACGCTTATTTTGGTCGGTGGGGAAATATCGATTGGAAAAGTCACGAATTGGGCTACCCCCAGCGCTCCCAGCGCTCCCCAGCGCCCATCGCGTCGGCCACGCAACGGCAGCCCGTCGACCCGTACACACATTCTCCCAGTGCCTCCCCCTGCGCGCGCTGCTGCACACCACCATCCCCCATTCGCTCGACGCCCAGTCACACCCCAACCCGACTCTGTCTCGGCTTCCCCTGGAAGACTGCCCGCCCCCAGGTGCCCAGGTGGGAGAACATGTCCCCGTCGAATCCCTCTTCCCACGGATACGGATACTCTCACAAACAAAACGACTCGATCAACTCGGTCAACTCGATCAACTCGCTCTCGTCGCTGTCGCCGCGAACCCGGCTGGACAGCCGAGACCACCGCTACAACGCCGCCAGGAACAATAATAAGGAGTCGGCCGATGGTAATAGCAGAGCCCCTGTTAATCCTGTTAATCCCCCAAAAGTCACACACAAGCGTCGCTCCTCCTACACCACCTTCCCTCCCGCCGCGTCGCTCAAACCGAACCCTCCACGAACATCTTCGCTTTTCCCCGCCCCGAGAAACACCACCACTGACCCAGGACCAGGACTGCCAACCACAGGAACAGGCTTAGGATCAGGACCAGGACCAGCAGCAGGAGCAGCAGCAGCGCATGCGCATGCGCCTCCCGTCTTTCGCGACGTCCTGTTCAATGACCCTCGGCCCACCCCTGCCAGAGAAACAGTCCACAAGAGGGGCCATTCTCGGTCGAGTAGCGCTGGACTGAGCGACGGGTTTCGCAACCTCAATCGGTGGTCAGCGTCCACCGCATCCAGCCGTGCATCGAACCTCGCCGGCTTCACCAAGCGGGTAAGCACCGAATTCCTCGGCGGTGCCTTTGGTGGATCACCCAACCGGAAGCTGCACAAGAAGGACAGGCCGTCGACATCGGACGAATCTCCACGGTCGGGAGCCACAACACGCCTCCGCAGCGACTCCCCCGTACCAGCGCCGATCCCGCCCTTACAGACCCTGCCGCCCATTCTGACGGGGCCGTCGCTGGAGGACGAGGTCTTCGAGTCTCATGTGCTAACGCAGTCTGCTGCTGCGCCAATTGAACCACCGCGACTGACTGCGGAACCCGGGCCCGACTGGGATGGTACACCGCAGCTTTTCGAGCAAGAGTTAGGATCGTCGCTGCAGCGGCTAGGGCCTGCGATCACGCTGCGCCCAGCTGATCCCGTCGCGCCGGCCGACAACGCCATCATGACAATGCCCTACACACAGAATGGGGAGCCCAGGGGCCACTCGCGGAACCGGTCGACCGGAGCCAAGGGGAGCGTAGACACCAATGGGTCCTCGAGGAGCCGGGAGAAGGAAAGAGAGAGAGAAAGAGAGAGGGAGAGGGAACGGGAGAGGGCCGGAAAGCCACCCTCTCAAAAGGCCATGTTGTCGAAGGCGTTGCAAAAAGCGAATACGGCTGTGCAACTCGACAACGTCCAGAATTTCGAAGCTGCGAGACGAGCATACGCCGAGGCGTGTACCGTCCTCCAACAGGTGCTGATGCGAACTAATGGCGACGAGGATAGGAGGAAGCTGGATGCCATTGTGAGTTTTGAAAATCCCCAGTCGCAAGCCCCGTTTGACTCTCCAGTCAATGTTACGGGGCTTGCAGCCAAACAAACAGCAGTGCTCACATGTGCCCTTTGCCCGATAGCATCAAACCTACACAAACCGAATACAAGAGTTGGACGAACAACTGGCGGATATTGAGCCAGAGGGCAAAGAATTGCCTGAACGACCGGAGAGCTACGAATTCCACGAGCCCATATATCATGCACAGGTCAATGTAAGAGAGAGGGACTACGAAAGGGAGCCAACCTCTGCGGTAACAAGGCATGCGCCCAAACCAAGCTTTACTCCCCGGGCGCCACCACCCAACCTTTCTGTCGACACATCGAGAGGCGGGCCCCAGAATGGCGCAACAAGTTACCTCACTGAGCAGTATTCTCTGCAGTCAGCCTTTTCAAGGGCCAGAACCGGCAATGGGACTCCGGTCCAGGGACAATCACAAAATGGATACATGCCACGTCCACTGTCACCACTGAGGCGACCATTGTCTCCGGCAAACCCACCACCACCGCCACCGCAACAACAACATCCACCACCAGCAAGCAATGGCAGCTCTGAGCGGACCCTACAGCCTGATTACTACATGTCGGGCGCCAGACTGGGCGCGGTAGATGCTCAGATAGGTCACCAGAGGGTCAACAGCCACGAATCGGTGTCATGGCTTGATCCCATCGACGAATCAGAAGGATCTAGCGCGTCTTCTGTTCATTCCAGATCATCCTCCAAAATAGTGCGAAAACATATCCGAGCTGCGAGTGGAGACACCGAGGCCGAGTTCGATGCCGCGCTGGACGATGCCATTGAGGCGGCGTATGACGATGGGTACGAACCGGAACAATTATACCAAGGTCAAAACCAAGGTTATGGGGACGATATTGGCAGGGTCAATGAAGAACGATACCAAGCTGAGCTTGCACAAAACAGAATAAGAGACGAGGAACGGGACGCCTTGGCGCTGGCAACGGAGCGCGAGCAGCGACTAAGACTTGAACAACAACGTGAAGATGAAGAGTACCGGCGGCAGGAGGCCATAGGGGAAGACTTTTGGGAGGAACAGGATGCGGAGGAGGAAGAGCGCATACTGGAGGAGATGACGAGAGGGTACACCATGGATCAGTTTTCGTTTGGCAATAACCGTACAGGACCCTCGATACCACGAGAATCGGATTCGAGCGGGCTGACGAGCCGGACGTGGCACAGCTCCATGGGATCGAACCCACCGCACACAGCGACCACGGTCATGACACCGGTCAGCGACAAGAACGCGGCGCTTCCTCGTTTGCCCGATCCGCTACCGCCGCCCCCTTCTCACGCACTGCCGCCCCCGCCCCCGCAAACTGGCAATTCACAAGGCTCCAACCCAAGCGTGCGAAACAGACGGCTGTCGGGACAAAATGCCGCGCAGCTCAAGATTGAGACGTCGAAGCTTGCGCCCCCAGCAGGTCCTGCCACGGTTGCCGCTGGCGTTCCATCCCACCCCAAGTCGGCAGGGAATTACATTGTTCAACAACGACAGGCTCTGTCAGCAGGACCCCCCAACCGTTTGATGGGAGCCTTTTCATCTCGAGCCACGCCGTCTCCTGGTCCCATGGGGCCGGAAGATGACGATGCCCCGCCGTTGCCACTGGGATCTGTCTACGAGCACGAAATCTCGCGTGCGGCTTCACCAGCCCTGGCGCGCCCGACATTGCGAAGCAACTTTTCGTCGGCAAGCTTGAAGAGCATGAAGTCGCGGAATCTGTCTATTTCACACATGGACGACGGAGACATGTCGCCGAGCACACCATCAAGCAACCAGTTCGGCATGGGCGGCTCCAGCACCCGGCTGCCTTCGATTCCAGCCCTTCCAGAGGCGTACAAGGACCGAGCGAATAGCACTGCTGCTGGGGGCATGCATCTCCTGGATAGCAACTTTCACAGTTTCGACGCTCCTGGATCGCCCAACCCGTTGTTGCCTGATGCTCCTGTTGCGCTGGAACCATGTCCAAATGACACGCTGCTGAGGCCGTTTTGGCTGATGCGGTGTCTCTACCAGACGTTGTGTCATCCGCGCGGAGGGTACGTGAGCAACAAGTTGTTTGTGCCTAGGGGTGTGTGGCAGATGAAGGGGGTCAAGTTGAAGAATGTGGAGGACAAGATTGCCAACTGTGATCTGTTGACGGCTGCGCTTCAGAAGCTGGCCAGGGTCGATACCTGCGACGCTGACCTGGTGTTGGAGGAGATGCAGTCCCTGGAGAGTGTGCTGGAGCAAGTACAGGCTGCTCTGTCGAGGAAGCTGGGGAGTGAAGTGGGTGTCCAGGGAACCGGCACCATGTTCAAGGACGCCAGTGGGATGGAGGCGGAGGCTGCGTCTATGCCTAGGTCCGGCAGCGTGGCTGGCAAGCCAAGCAGCTTTTCTTGGAGGAGACTCAGAAGCAAGAACAGCTCGGCGAATCTGCCGGGGCTGGCGACATCGTATGGCGGCAAGGGGGGCAGTGGCGGTGCCAATGCTTCTACGGTTAGCCATGAGTCGACGGCGAAGGATGCACTGCTGGCGAGCTTGCCGATGACGACTCACCCTACGAGCCGGCCGACGAAGAGGGATGTGGGGAATGTGCTGTTTACGGGGCCGAATGCGGGTTACATGAGCTCGTTGGCCAGACTGTTTGATGCTGCGCAGTCGATTGGTGAGTTGTCTTTGGGGGGTTCATCGAGCAGAGTGTCTAACTTGAGGGATTTGACAGATCAAATTGCGCGGCAGGTGGACGACCCTGGACTCCGGCACGCCGACAAGACGCAGGTCGGACTCGAGCTCTGCACCCGGCACGCGGCCGAGTTTTTCGCATTCTATATCTGCCGATTTGTGCTGACCGACTTGACGCTGCTGTTGGACAAGTTTGTCAAGAGGGGGGCGGAGTGGGTGCTTGTGTAGGCATAGTTGTATTGCATATATTGGCTGGGAGCGTCTCTGGTCAGGTTGTGGGTAAGGGGGCTGTTTATAGGGTGCGGGTGGGAGGGAAACCAGGCTTTCAGTGGGAGGGAGGCGAGACGTGCAGGTTCGAGGTTGTCAGTCAGTCGTCAGTCAGTCAGTCAGTCAGCAGGCAAGGTCAGATCTAGAACAGACCTGTACATAATTTATACCACTTCTTATTGTCCCCTGGTGGGGATTTCTTTTTACTTCTGGAACTGTTGGACCCTGATCGTGAGACCCTTGATGGACTAGCAGTTAACTGATAAGATAAGGAATATGGAGAAATTTAGCGGGACGATCCATCTTGGCGCGCGCCGCTGGGACCTGGGCATTTTTTGGGTCAACTTCAACAACATCCCACTATAACGACGACAAGCACGAATTCACGGCGCGCTGGACAATAGTTGCCCGACAGACTCCAATTCCGACGATATAGACTCCTCAGTAGCGACAGAACTGCCCAGAGTAATTGAATGAGGTGTACATCCGGCCTTGGTCTCCTCAGCGGCCGAATGCGAATGCGACCATGGCTGGCACAGCAGCGATGTCTGTCCGCCACGAGGACGCCTCTTGGAGGTAGCCTCTGCCTTCGAACCCTCTCTAGTCTATCATCCTCCTCCTCCTCCTCTATAACCCGACCAACGATCATCTCCCCAATATCTCGACAGCCTCTCCTCCCCCCACCAATATTTCTCCAACCACAACAACGACGAACCGCCTCGACCCCAACAAGCAAAGACGGCCCCCTCGAGCGAAAGTCCGCCTCCCTCGAGGAGCGCATCGCCAAGATCCCCATCTCTCGATACCGCAACTTTTGCATCGTCGCCCACATCGACCACGGCAAGTCCACGCTGTCGGACCGCCTGCTCGAGCACACGGGCACCATCGTCGCCGGGCAGGACAACAAGCAGGTCCTCGACAAGCTCGACGTCGAGCGGGAGAGGGGGATCACGGTGAAGGCGCAGACGTGCACCATGATCTGGAACTATCCCAAAGACGGCCTGGATTACCTGCTGCACTTGGTCGACACGCCGGGGCATGTGGACTTTCGGGCCGAGGTGACGAGGAGCTATGCTTCCTGTGGAGGGGCGATCCTGCTCGTGGATGCGAGTCAGGGGGTGCAGGCGCAGACGGTGGCGAATTTCTACCTGGCGTTCGCGCAGGGGTTGAGCTTGGTGCCGGTGGTGAACAAGGTTGACCTGCCGACGGCGGATGTGGAGAGGGCGCTGGGGCAGATGGAGGAGGTGTTTGAGCTGGACTGCAGCGAGGCGGTCAAGGTGAGCGCCAAGACGGGGAAGGGGGTGGGGGATATCCTGCCGGCGGTGATTGAGAAGGTGAGGGCGCCGGAGGGGGATACGGGGAGGCCGTTGAGGATGCTGCTGGTGGACAGCTGGTATGATACGTTTCGGGGGGTGGTGCTGCTTGTGAGGGTGTTTGACGGGACGGTGAGGGCGGGGGATAGGCTGGTCAGTTTTGCGACGGGGAATGAGTACGTTGTGGGCGAGGTTGGGATACAGTACCCGGGGGCGGTGCCGCAAAAGGTGTTGAGGGCGGGTCAGGTGGGGTATGTTTTCTTTAATCCGGGGATGAAGAGGATACAGGATGCGAAGATTGGGGATACGTTTACGGTCAAGGGGAGGGAAAAGGAGGTGGAGGCGTATCCGGGGTTTGAGGAGCCGAAGCCGATGGTGTTCGTGGCGGCGTTCCCGACGGATCAGGGGGATTATGAGAAGTTGAAGGATAGTATTGGGCAGTTGGTGCTGAATGATAGGAGTATCACTCTGCAAAAGGACCATTCTGACGCGCTGGGGGCGGGGTGGAGGTTGGGCTTCTTGGGGAGTTTGCATTGCAGCGTTTTTCAGGATCGGTTGAGGGGGGAGTACGGGAGTGATATTATCATTACGGAGCCGGCGGTGCCGGTCAAGATTGTTTGGAGCGATGGGAAGGAGGAGGTTATCACCAACCCGGCTGAGTTTCCGGATGGGGAGGATCACAGACTGAAGAGGGCGACGCTGTATGAGCCGATGGTGGCGGCGACGATTACCCTGCCGGAGGAGTATCTGGGCAGAGTGATGGAGCTGTGTGAGAGTGTGAGGGGTGTGCAGAAGAGCGTCGAGTTCTTCCATGCCACGCAGGTGATTCTCAAGTATGAGCTGCCCACGTCGAGTTTGGTGGATGACTTGTTTGGCAAGTTGAAGGGAGCGACAAAGGGGTATGCGACGCTGGATTATGAGGATGCGGGGTGGAGGGAGAGTCATTTAGTGAAGCTGAACTTGCTCGTGAACAAGGAGCCGGTGGATGCTATTGCGAGGGTGGTGCACAACAGCCAGGTGGAGAGATTGGGGAGGCAGTGGGTTACCAAGTTTAAGGAGCACGTTGATAGGCAGATGTTTGGTATGTCTTCGTTCTTCGCCCTCATTCTGGATAGAGTGCTAACAGTATCACAGAGGTTATCATCCAAGCCGCGGCAGGCAGAAGAGTCGTTGCCAGAGAGACGCTCAAGCCCTTCAGAAAGGACGTGTTGGCCAAGCTTCATGCCAGTGATATCGGCCGAAGGAAAAAGCTGCTCGACAAGCAAAAGGCCGGTCGCAAGAGGTTACGAGCCGTGGGCAACGTCGTGATCGACCAGTCGGCCTTCCAGAAGTTCCTGACAAAGTGAGCTTCTGTGTGTATCTATCATGAGAAATGTAACATATTGTACTGTACATATTTATCACATAAGCGGAGGCCATATAAAACTGTTCTTTTTTTTACCATTCTTTGTCGTCGTCATGTCGGGCAACTCCTCATCTGTAGTGTCCCCTGATTTGACCGATAATGCGGGGTGGTGGAGGAAGGGAGTAGGTGAGGGTCTGGGTAGGGGTGAATAATGAGGTTGTCATGAGTGTCTGCTTGCTCGTATGGCATGTTCGAGAGCGATCTATCCGTCACAGACCTTTCTCGACAGAGGGTCAGCGATGACTAGTGTCAGTGGTGCCTTGCATTATATCGCTGCCAAGCAGCTAAGTACCCACGGTGAGAAGAATGAGGAAGGCATTGCGAGATTGTTATTTTGGTCAAGCAACCCGCCAGCTCCAGAGCATATAAATCTGCCCCAAACACCCATTCTCTGATATCTAGTCATAAACAATCACTATCTCTTATACCTGTCTAAGGTACCTCCTCCCACCGACATGTCCACCCAATCACCCCCCTCCTCCCCACCCCCTTCCCCCTCACCAAACCGCGCTATCCAGTTCCCCCCAGCCAAATACCCCCTCTCCCGCTCAGAACCAGACAACTGGCCCATCTGGAACATCGACTTGATGCTGCACGCCATCGACGCCAACCTACAGGATTACATACGCGGCAACGACCCCGGCAAAGAGGAGATTGTCACGCAGCTGGAAGAACACAAGACACCGCTTGAACATGGAGTGACAGGACCGGAGGATGAGCTACCAGAGGACGAGAAGGAGAGGGAAAAGCATTACCAGGCTTGGTATGTCTACCACGAGCTAAAGTGGCATTTGGAGAGGTACTGTGAGAGGGTTGGGATGACGGGGTTGGGGGGGTGGGTGATGGAGAATGTGGATGGGGAGTTGAGGAGGGAGTTGGAGGGGGTGAAGGGGGGGTTGTTGGGGCGGTATAGGTTTTTGACTGAGGTGTTTGAGGGGCGGTTTGAGGGGGATGGGGGGGATGAAGATGTAGCTGGTGATAAGAATGAGGATAAGAGGGTGGTTGAGGAAGGGGAGGGGAAGGGGGGTGAGGCAGAAACGGTTGAGTCTATGAAGGATTGAGTGTGAATATGATGGGGGAATGCTATTGGATGGTTTGTTGGTGTTGACGAATAGGAGCATGTGAGAATGTCGATGAGCAAAAGGCCTCCCACGCTAAAACCCCACGCCTATGACGCACAAAGGGTCCTCGGGTTCCAGCGGGGTCCAGCGGCATCCAACGTGTCCCACAGGGCTGTGGCAACCCCCCTGTCTCTCGGCAGCGGTTGACGTCGGAATGGCGCAGATCGTCTCTCTCAACCGCTCAGCCATTAACACCGCTTCCACCGGGCATCTCAAATATTCACTTTTCTGAGGGATTTCAAGAGAAGCACACCATTTCTGCACACAAGCCTGAAAATGGCCGAATCCGGAGACAGTTCGCTTGAGATGGAGGGTCCGGAGGCCAACCATCTCGCTCTCTTCAGGCACACCGCCCGTGATAGGTCGGGATGATGTGTGCTGGCGTAATCGCGCATCTGGGCCGGCCTATGAGTGCCGGATCGTCCGAGTCACTGGGGGCAAAAAGTGCCCGCCTGCTTGGTCGCCCAAACCCGTGGCGGAGGCCTTCTTTTTGCACTATCTGATCAGGAGACAAACACAGCGAATGGGAGTTAGCAAACACTCACTGTCCTGCCACATCTTGTCAGCTGTGTTGTGCTCTTTTTTTCCCCACTGACTGCTCCCATTGCCCAGATGTGCCAGTTTGACGTAACCCTGCACCACAAGCTGCCTCTTCTGTATGGCCGAGGTAGCTTTTGACTGAGGCCATTCACAGGCGACGTACACTAAGTACTTAATTGCCACCTGCTACCCCCTTTCCATCTACCTACCTTAGTTTCCCTGTTCTCCACAAGCGCCAACGCATCATACATTATTATACAAACTACCTACTTATAAACAACAACACCGTCACTTTTCTCTCCCCATAAAACATGCCCCGACGCCGTGACTTCCCCCAAAGAGAAGAAAACCCCAACCGCCGCATCCACGCCTGGGACGACGGCTACGCTTCACATCATCCACACTCCTCATCAATGCCCCGCCAACGCTCCCCCTCCCCCCGTCGCTCGCGACCAAACCGCACCACCACCTCCCACTACCCTCCCCGAACAAGACAATTCTCCGCCTCACCTCCCCCCTACCGGGAAGATGATTTCCACCAATCCCCCCGCCCTCGCACTGGCGGTGGTGGCGGCAGCGGTGGCGCAAACCAAGATTACTTCAACGACCACCCGATGAACAACCCTAACCCTGATGACCACCACCACCGCGGTCGAGCATCACATTCGAACCCCCAACGGCCGCCATTGGGACGGTCAAAGTCGACCTCCGCAAAGGAGTTCCTGGCTACGGGGTTGAAGTCGGTGCAGCATATGAGTCCAAGATGGCAAAAGGCCGCGCAGGCAGCGGTGCAGGCTGGTGGGCTGGCGGCGTTTCAGGCGAGGAAGCAGCCGGGGGATTGGGTTGGTGCCAAGGGGGTCAAGGTGGCTACCGCGGCTTTTACGGCTGGGTTGGCGAGTAGCAAGATGCATAAGGAGAGGGATGGGGAGGGGAGGGATAGGGGGTATGAGAGGGATAGCAGCAGGGAGAGGAGTCGAGGACGGGATAGGGATTATGAGAGGGATAGGAGCCGGGGGAGAGATCGGGATTATGAGAGGGATAGGGAGAGGGGGGGTGGAAGGCCGACGGGGCAGAGGAGGGGGAGTAATTTGGATGCCATTGGTAATATGGTCGGGGGGTTTGTCGCCGAGCAGTGGGCTAAGAGGGCGCAGAAGGAGAGACGATAGGGTTAAGGGTGGTTTAATGATCGATGGGAAATGACATGGGCGTTTGGGATACAGGGTATATGATCATGAACGGTAATGGGATATATAGGATTGGGTATGGCAGATTAGCATGGCGGGCATTTACAGCCGATCTAGGCAAACAAAGGCATGGGACATGAAGGGGCATCTTCAATAGTTACGACATTTCTTTTCACACTATTTCAGTTTAAATCCACAGCTCAACTACCTCATGTTTCCACTGATATTGACCTCATCATCAGTCCCTCGCAACCACATCCCCCGGCATCCTCTCCAACCACCCATCCACCTCCTCCACCACCCTCCTCTCACCAACACACTCATTTGCCTCCTCTATCGTCTGCGTCGGCAACCCGCAAATCTGATCCCGACCACACTCCAGACTATCAAACGTCCTCTGCAAGGAATCCCCCCTCCAACCAAAGATGTAATCCCCATGATGCCCATACCCAACCCCATCCCCGAAACTCCACAAAAACGGCTGCTTCCCTTCCTCCTCCGGCCAGAGATCAACGTCATTAAACCGGGCGGTGTCCCAACGTATCTCTAGCATAATCTGGGGTATCATCACCGGGTGACTAGCCGGACACTTCCCACCCTTGGTATACCCCACCGTCCCCCCCTCAGCAAAAGCCACATGAGACTTGTGATCAGCGCTATCGAGGCTCTTGCCGTCCCAGCAGGAGGGGAAGGGGAGGGTGGTCAGGATGCCGGCGGGGCAGGGGTGGAGAGGGAAGGTGGAGGAGAGGTTGGTGAAGCGCGTGCCGGGGGTTTCCAAGCAAGTGTAGGTGATCCCGTCGTACAACGCCGTGGGTTGGTAGCTGGGGTCGGTTCTCGCATGCCCGGATTCGTTGACGGCCTTGGTGCGATCGGGGTGTCCCACTCGCATTCGGAACCCGGGAGCAAAAGCTTTGATGGTGCCGGGTTTGGGGCTGACGAATTGGGGGAAGTAGTAGATCGTCATGCCGCCTTCGCGGGCGGCTTCGTGGTAGAGGGAGCCGAGTTGGGGGACGCGGTGGTAGGAGCCGTTGCGGGCGCGGAAGTACATGATGGCGGTCCAGTAGTTGGAGAAGTCGTCCGTGAAGGTGCAGGTGGTGCAGGTGGAGAGGGCGGCGGGGGAGGAGGTGAGGGGGGGCATGGTTGTGTTGAAGGAGTTGCCGCCGACGATTTGGTGGATGTGGTGGGTGCCGAGGAGGCCGGGGTTGACGAGTCTGGGGGGGGGGAGGGGGAAGGTTAGAATGATGAGGTTTTGGTGGTTACAGGTAGGTAGGTAGGGAGGGAATGTGGCTCACGGATCGATGCGGTCTCTGACCAGCTGGGAGCAGGACATCTTGAGGGATGCTGGACGGTATTCCCTCTGAGCTGTTGATAGCCCGATGATGGCTAGAGTAGTCAAGAATTTCATGTTCATGTTTCTTTGAGCGCGCGAGTGTGTTGGGCTTCAAAGTTGTAGAAACTGTACTCCTCAAATGATCGAACCAAGTGTGGAGGTATCTGCTAGACGGAAGTGCGTGCTTATATGTTGATATTCTGAGAAGCAGGCAGACTACTCGGAGGCTGTGCCGGGATGACAACAGATCACCGTCCCGTCAGCAAAGCCTATAACTATGTAGGTACCAACAGATTCGGCAAGGCATTCACCATAATTGCAGGGTGGTGTGGCTGTTGGTGGTGGAAGGATTTAGCCAGTACTGCTTGTTCCTGCATTACAACCACACCAGAGACCAGGTCCTAGTATGCCGTTGTTTCACAATCATGACAGTTGGCGTACTGCCATGAGCTCGTGGAGGACCAGCTGCATCGTGTTGTCGTGAGGCTCGCAAGTCTAATTCTCTCAAGGCAGCTATACTATAAAGTATTGCTGGCTCGGTACAAAGCTCTCCTCTTCAAGTAACTTCAGCCGAAGATTCAGTGTGGTAACAGTATTGGTGCAGATGCTGTGGTCCTCCTCCTCATTTAGCTCGAGGGTGACCTCGACTCGAACTTTTACTCCAGTGGAGGGGACCCGGTAATGCCATGAGGGTGAAGAGGTGCCCGGTCCATTTGTTTGGAAGATTCTCCCTCCATCAAACACCGTCCCTCCATCATTGGAACTCGGAATTTGACTCTTATCCACCACAGATGTTTCCACCACAGTCGTTGTATTACTCCACCGCCCATCCAACACGCTCATCATTACTGCTTCGGCCTTACGGCAACTCTCAAACTCAAGCCTATCCAGCTGGTACTCCAACAACACCCGGAAGCCAGGATCCAGGTCTTCCAAACTAGCGAGAATGGTGAAGGGCTGTTTGATGTTCCAGCGAATGCAGCCCACAAACAAGTTGATAGGAATGCACGTAGTAGAAGTATGTGCCAATTGCCCATGGACGAAGAACCCGCACCAAGCTTTGCTTATGTGATTGGTGGCGAAGAGAACGTTGTCGTGGATGTCCCAATGTGTTCTTGGCATGGCTCGACACTGGTTTACGGTGAACTCGGGCATCGTCTTATCCAGCCGCAGTCTCAACGCACTATGTCTGTTTCCAAGGGTCGGGTCGCAACTCTTGCTGAACGGGAACCCCGTCTCAAGTTTCGTCACGAACGTCGCAGTCTCCACAAGGGTCCTGTTTAGATCTTTCCAAGGCTCGCGGGAGAGTCCTTGTCCAAAGTGAGCCAGATTCCAAGGTTTGTACCTCACATACCGCCCGCCGGATACTTTTCGAATCATGACACCAACACCCTCGCCATTCATGGCGCAAAAGGTGTCCAGGACACACTTGTAGCCATCATCCTCGTCGATCTTGCGGACAAGGTGTATCAGACTGACGACCAGCTGAATGCCCCTCGGCCCGATGATCAAGTCCCGGTAGAGAGAGTCGGCCAAACTAGCTTCAAGATGGCTCGCGCATTCGAACGACCGCGGAGATTTCGCAAGAATAGCAGACCAAGGATGCGCCTCGTTCGCTGCCTTGATACGGCAGTCGTTGTCGTCCTCGTCGTTTGTGATGCAATCCCTCTGCTCAGCTTTGCCCTCGGTCCAGACAAAGATACTTCGATCCGCGGTTGACTCTAGGATAACTTGCTGAAGCCGCTGGAACGCGCCCGTTCCCTCCCCGTACAGCAAGGACATCTCCACGCCGAAGATTCCAAGGAGACAGTATGCTGTATCCTCCTCCCTGGTTGTTTGCCTTCTAGAGGCCCAGCTCATGCGTCTGGCAACAGCATAATCGCCACATGTTGTCTCCCCCCTCAGCAGCTCCTCTGGTATACCGGTGATTTTGGACAGCAACCCACTTAAGCTCTCCTTGGTACCGCACTTCCTCCACTCCTTATCGAAGAAAATGACGTGCTTGGGAGCGATCAACTCTTGGAGGGTCCAACCCCTGGTAAACCACCTGCATTTTGCAAGGGCTTTTTCCAGGTCGTCCTCGGCAGCAAGGGGCTCCAGGTCGTAAAGGTAGACAAAGCACACCTTGGCTTTCTCGTAGTAGGAATACATGGAATTGATAGACTCGCTCAGCTCTGCGGAAGATGTCTTGTCGATACAGCAGGTGTCTACCCATGCGTGCTTGATGCCCAGGGAGCGAGCAGTGGTCCACGTTTTGAGAATTTTCGAATAGCCTGGCTGCTTTTGCCTGAAAAAGTCGGGGTTGTCTTCTTCTTGGGCTGAAAGGATGCAGAGGTGGAGCGCTAGGTAGGAGGCCAACACCAGAGCACACATCGTCGGCACGGCCAGACAGGCTAACACCTGACCAAGCCTGTATACACGCAGGAAGGGTAAACCGGCGCCAAACATGCCTGCGACGACGATGATGGTCTGCTTTAGCCGCCGAGAGTAAGCAGGATACCGGTACAAGAGCCGCAGCTGTTGAAGAGTAACCTCCGAGTCTGAAGAATCATCCCAGGTGTGAGAGAGGATAGCATAGTCGGGAATTTCGGAACTGGAGTCGTTGAAGGTGACCAATTTCAGATGAGGAGGTTGCGTGCTCTGGTTATCGGGATCAGCAGTAAGAAGGCGCATTGTAGTAGCTCGAATTACAGGCGTGTGACGTGAATAAAGACCTGAACTGACAAAACAGTTTCACCACAGGCGCACAATCCGGACTTGCAGATTATGGTGTTGCTCTTCTACATATGGTAAATTTGTGAAACGATGGGGAAGGCAAGCGCGCAAAAAACCGTCAGCTGTAAACCCCTCATCAAGCTGACTCCTCTTCTTCGTTTATCTCAGAATGAGGTCTCATCACTAGCTGGCCAAGAACTTAATAAATCCAATATTGCGTCGGGCAAAAGCAGTCATGCGTTATCGATCAAAGCCTGACAACAGAACCGGTTAGTGCCAATCTGGATGCAGATAAATGAACAGAGAAATGTAGATGTTCTCACGCAAGGCACCAGCAGCCAAGAATCAAGGCACATTTTGATTGGTGTGGCTTTTTGAGAGGCAGATGAAATCCAGATGCAGCTGAAAGTTTCGCCTGTTGCGTGAGGGTTAGGGTCAGCACCGAACCCCTATTTACCCCTGACCGACATATTATCGAAGCACAGACGGGGAAAACAGTTGACAAACAACATAAGGACCTAAATTGTGAGTAGGCTTCTACACAAAGCAACAGTGATGAGATACAACCCTAAAAATCAACAATGACATGGACATAGCAACACCTTGCCAAATATATACACGTCTAAAACGCCCTTAACCAATTCAGCCCCATCATACGCTACCTTATACAGACAAATAAACCAAACGACCCTTGGATCTCCTCCTCGCATACATACTCTTCAAGCCCCCCCTCTTCCAGAAACCAACAAGCCGCACCATCTCGACGCTACAATCCCAGCAAAGAAAACACCACGATCACACCAATCACCCAGACGAAACATCCATGGGATCGTGCGGGTTCCTAGCCTTCCTCCTCGCCTCGTCCGTGCTCCCCATGACAACATCGCTACGCGTCGGCAAAGTCGCGGCCACGCCCGCCGCCGCCGCCCTCCGCCTCGCCTCGTCCGTGCTCCCCATGACAACATCGCTCGGGTCAGTCTGTATCCTCGCCAACACCGACGCCGCACCCCCCATCGGGCCCCCCTGGGTCTGGTTCTGCTGCTGAACCTGCAGGCGCGCCTGCTGGTGCCCCTGCTGCAGCTGGTGAGCCTCCGCGTTGAGGGTGTTCCTCACCTCCTGGAGCTGGTTCATGTGCCCCTGCTGCGCCTTCAGATTTGGGTTTGGCCGCCCCATGTGGGCTTCGTCAGACTTGCGCTTGTGCTTCCCCATCCCCGGCGGCGGCATCAACGTGGCTGCAGCGGAAGGGTTAGGACGCAGGGTCTGGGCAAAAGAGTTGTTGGCCGCGGCGGCGGCCTGCGCGGCTGGGTTGGGCGCCGGCTGCTGGAAGGGCGCTGCCGCCTCGGCCATTTGGATGTCGCTGAGGGGGGGTTGCTGCTGCAGTGCCTGCTGCTGCTGGCGGGGCGGGAGCACGATCCTGTCTCGTATGTCTTGCATCTTCTGCAGTTGCCCGGGGCTCTGCCACGGGGTGAAGGGCGGGTCGGTGCTTCTGACCTCTGGCCCGCCCAGGAAGTTCCCGTTCTGGGGCACCATGCCTCCTGGACCGAGTGGCTTGAGGTTGGGGGCCTGCCCGACCAGCATCCCGTGGTGCCAGTTCGGGCCAAAGAGCTCCTGCTGCAGCTTCCGGATGCGTTTGCGGAGGGGGGTGTCGGGCGGCGGGATCAGGATGGGCGCTTGCTTGGCATTTTCGGTCATTTGGTTGATCTCGTCGAGGGTGAGGGACTCGCCCCTCTGCATGGCGGCCTGCATGCGGGACTGGACGTACATGTTGATCTTCCTCGCCTGCCCGTCCACCCAGTGGTTGAATTCCCTGACGGTGAAGTCCTTGACCGTGTCTTTGCACTGGTTGACGTAGTCGGTCTGGCCGGGAAAGGGGTCGCTCGCGCGGAGGCGGGTTTCTTCTTCTATCCATTGGAAGAAGGCGTGCTCGTCTTCTTTCGGTGGTCGCTTGCCCACGTGCTCTGCGCATTTGGCTTCCCATTTGTGGACGAGGATTACGTGTTTGAGGCACCTCTCCTGCACCTCTTCCTCGGCCTCACGGTTGATAAAGTTGTTGAAGAGCTGGGTGTAGTCCGCTTGGGACATGGCCCTGATCTTGTCTCGGTAGGACTGTGATCTGCTGTTCACCCAGTGAAGGAAGCGTGTTTGTTGGGCGTGCAGCTTCCGGGCTTGCGCTCTTCTATTCCTGGTGTTTTCACTGACGGGACTCGGAGGGTCAGGGGCTGGCTCGGCTGGCTTCGGGGCGCGCGGGGGTGGTTCCAGAATTGCTTCTCTGATCCAGTCCTCCAGTTGCAGATCTGTCCACGGGACTTGGTCCTCCCACCGCGAGTTTTCCCAGCCTCTAGGCCAGAGGATGTTGTCATGGTCGCCTTCCACGTCTCCATTCTCGGCGTATTCGTCGCAGTAATGGTCTGCGTCCTCCAACAATTCCTTCCATGTTGGGCGCTTGTCCGGCGCCTCAATCAGACAACGTGATATCACGTCTTTTAAGTGGGGATCAATGTGTGCTGGCAATTGCAGCACGTAGCTGCCGTACGTCCATGTGTCAACCTCATCCTCGTCATTTCCATCCTCATCGATGCCGCTCATGCTCGGCGTAAAGGCAAGCTCCATCGGATGGGGTGGAAGTTGAGGATAGGTTCCCGTCATAATACAGACCAGCGACTGGTTTATGCCCAACAACATATATGGTTAGTCACTGGTGTGGTTTGAAGAAAATCACGCGAATAATAATGGGTGACGTACCTGAGCAGCCATGTAGAGATTTGTCTTCCAACTATATTTGCCGGCCGCAACATGGTCTGGTTCCAGCTCGGCCGGGACTTGGGGCACATAGTCCCACTCTTCTGTAAACTGCTCTGGCGTATAAAACATGTATTTGCCAAATGACCTCATGTTCCACATTTGCTGTCTGTACCAAGTGAGGTAGGTAGTAGGTAGGTTGTCAGCAAATCTGCACACCTCAGTCAGTCAAACATGGCTTCTGGAACTGACTTACGGGTTCATGAGCATGTCCCAATCCACTGTTTGACTACAGCCAAAGTCAGACATCTTGAGGACCGGAACGAGCATGTGGAAGTCATCGTTCGCGCCGTCCATAGTGTCCCCGATAATATCTTGAAAAGGTAACAATTAGAACAACCATGCATGTATGGGTGGCTGCCAGGCAGGGCCCACATGTTTTTACTCACAGTTGGACGGATCAATATCGAAGTGGACATTGTTCTCGCCTACCAGCTCCGTATCGGACCACGGTAGGAGACCTGCGTCGTCGTAGGCGTAGAGATCGGGAGGGTACTCAAACTCGAGCAGTCCCCTCAGCACTTTTCCCCCATCTCGTTAGCCATCACTTCGTACCATCATGACCAAGGGGCGCGCCTTGGGACCTACTGCACTTCCAAATTTCCCACAGGAACCTATTCGGGGCCGTAAGCCCCCTCTCGCGCAGGCTAGATATCACCTGCGCCAGACTCCCGTGAGAGAGATACTCCAGCAACACCAGCTGCGGCGCCCTCTTCACAGGATGCGTGCCTGGTATCGGCTGGCCACCCGCAGGGGCGTTGGTCGGACCGTCCTTGAGATAGTCGTTCAAGTCGTCAAGCTGGACAATATGCGGGGCGTCCCGGAACTTGTCCTGGAACTCGGCCTCGTGGACCATCCCATAGATGCGATCGGGCTTCAGGGACGTCTTGACGACCACGTCGCGGGTGTTGCCGTCGTCCTCGGTGTGCTGAAACAAGCACGCCAGCCCGTTCCCGCCCCAGCCGAGCACGCTGCGGTACTTGAGGCGGTAATACGTCTCGAGGAAGTCGATGGTCAGCTGCCGGGCGCCCGGGGCGTCTGCGTGGTTGGCGAAGTTCTCTGGCGTGTCTCCCGGGAAGAAGTCGCCGCCGTAGGGCTTTTTGATCTCATGGCGGTAGCGCATGTTTCTGTATCTTGTGGAAGGGGTCGGTCCCTTGTACACGGCAGGCCACGAGATTGTTTCGGGTATGTCTTTTGCCTCGGGGGGAATTACGACGTCCTTGGGGATGACCTTTTGTCCGTTTTCGCGGAACTGGCGGAAGCCCCAACGGTACGTCCTTTTGAGATCTGGCTTCAGATAACCCCCTCGATACGGGTACCTGTACCCCACTGGTACATGGTCGAAGCCATCTTGAATCCAGATAGGTTCGCGGCCACCTGGGTACACTATCTTGGGCCCTTGAGCTGGCTGTTGTGGCTGTTGCCACATCTGTTGCCGTGGTGCCAGTTGTGCCTGCTGTGCTTGTTGTGCCTGTTGCGCCTGTTGTGCCTGCAGTTGTGCCTGCAAATGATGATACGGCTGGCCATTGATCATACCCTGCTGCCACAAAGGTATCTGGGCATGCTGAGCTGCTGCTTGGTTTGCCTGAGCTTGCTGGCGTGCCTGAGCGGCCTGTTGTTGCTGTGCTGCCTGGAAGGCCTGTTGACCAGGGACTCCCTGGAGCGCCTGGTTTACATCTAAGTTTTGTTGTGCCTGCCACGCTTGCCATCCAGGCGGGTTTGGGCCTCCTTGGCCTGGCTGGTTCGGTTGAGCCATGTTTGCGGTGTTCTGATTGCAGCCTTCACGTACACCTGAGCGAAGAGCCTGCCTATCAATGGGCCATTTTCCTCTGCCCAGCTAAAGTACGAAAATGTATCATCACAGTCTAGGTATATTCGGACTACTTGGCACAAAGAACTCACCTCTGCAAAGACGACCGCTGGCTGCGCGATGCATCCGGAAATGCACACAAAGAGTTCTGGAAGAGGTACCCATTGTTCAACAACTATGGCGTTCTCTTTCAAATAGACCGCGTGAGGCTGACTCCCCTCAAACTTCTCAGCCTTGTCACACTCGAGCGTCGGACATTGGAGGGGGGAAGTCCACTCACCGCACTGTCAGTTTGCAAGTGACCCATGCTTTTGCGTGCAGTACTTCTTTCACCATCAACAGTTACAACATGGCCTCCAAACCAGGCATCATTGCCGTGCGTTCCCGACCGTGCTCCCCACTTTTGACCCCTATTGTCTTCCAAAAATGGTACGAAGATGTTCACATCCCTGATGTCCTAGCAACAGGACATGTCAATCTCGCCAAGAGATACCAGCTCTCGTCATCCGAAACTCATCCTTCCAATCCTATGCCATTCCTTGCCATATATCACTTACCAGACATGAACTGGCTGCACAAAGACAATTGTCAGTTTTGGAAGATACCTCTTCACAGCAAGGTCTTACCTGGTGATAACACCAGCATCTTTGACGTTGCCGAGTTCAAGACAGAATTTTATGAAACTATTGACACAGTGGAACTTGGGAAGCCTGGTGATGGCGAACATGTCTTGTCGAAGCTGTCTCTCACATTCTTTAACCTCTCGAAATCTGAACAGAACGGAGATTTAAAATCATTGCACAAAGCCGCGCTCGCCAGATTGGGAATCGACCTATCCCAAGCGAGGGTGGCTAGAGAAATTGGCGTCTGCTCCTATATCAATTGGCCGTAACCGTCTTGGGCAGGTTACTTGAAAATTAACCGTCGGGTAGTTATATATAGGAAGTCCTATATTTTATATAGGAAAATTAGGTCTTTTAATATTAGCGCTTTCGTCTTATATTACCCCGTAACGCCTTAATTAATAGTTATTATTAAAGTTAAAATTTTTATTTAGTAAATAAAGTTTTAGTAGTTTAAAGAATATATTAATTATATTATAAATAATTATTTAATTTATTAACCTTTAAATTCCTTTAAATTTATTTTACTATATTACTTTTAAATTAAATTACTATTAAATTATTTATAGTTTTTTTCTTACTTTATAGTTTCTTACATATTTAATAAAATATATTTAATTAATAAAAAATTAAAGGCTTTAAAAGCTTCTATAACGATAGTTAATATACTTTTATATCTTTTAATAATACCTTCCTTTTTTTAATTAAAAGAAATTTATTAAATATATTTCCTATAAAATTAACTTATTAAAGAAAATTAAAAATATATAATTTTAATTTATTAAATAAATATAAAAGGGAAGG
>JAULSY010000198.1:0-39091 GCA_030512305.1 Cercophora samala | reverse complement strand
ATAGATTTTAATATTTATATCGAAATTCTATAAAGCTTAACCGAATTTTCCTATAATACCTTTAATACTTTTAAATTATTAAAAACAGTTAAATTTAACTTTATTAAAGATTAAATAATCCTTTTAAAAAAATCCTTATATAATTTAAAATAAATATTTTACTTATAATAATAAAAGGTCTTAATAATAATTAAAACCTTAAATTTTAAAGCCTTAATTTCTAATATAGTTACTTATTTCTACCTTTAATATAATATCTTTATTATTAATTATATTAACGACTATTTACTTATTAAGTTTAAACCCTAATATTTATAAAATTTAAAGAAGGCTATAAAAGAATACTATAATATTAAAAATCTCGGCTTTACCTATTATTTCCTTAATATAGAAATCGTTTATAATAAAACTAATAAACGCCTTTAAATTTATTAATAAACTTATATTATAAAGACAGTTAAGCACTTTGGAATTAATATTAAAATTACTACTCTTTTATTAAACCCCGGTATTATAAAAAGTAATAATAAACTTAAAACCCCCTATAACTTTAATAATACCCTCCTATATTAATAACTTATAAGTATTAATATATATATAATAATTTAAATAAAGCTTAAAGTAGCCTTTATTATTTAATAGCTTTTTAAATATTTTAAAAAGCTTACTAATACTTATTTAAAAGTAATAAAATTATTACTTTCCTACCTATTCTATAGCCTTAATTATACTATAGGTTATAACTTTTATAGTACTTTAACCTTTAAAGGTTTTAATAATAATAATTAAATAAGTTATATAAATATTATAAAGTTTACTTATAATTAATTATTTATAATAAACGGCGGACCTATTAATTAAAAATTTAAAAAAATATTTATTATATTTTTTAATACTCTCGAAGTTAAATACACTAATATTATTAAGGTTCTTCAGGAAATTATATAGTTTAAAAGGCTTTTTAATAAAATTACTAGGTTTATTATAAGACCTACTTCCTTATTTTATAATAATAAAGGTATTATTACTATAAAGTATAGCGATAAATATAACCGAAGAATTAAATATACGTTAATTATCACGGCACTGGCCAGACCTATTGGATTTCAGGGATTTGTCAGCCTTTTTCAGCTTATATAAGGCCTTGCTTCCTTCCGAGCCTCGGCTCCAGGGCTTTCCTTCTTTATCTTAGTATTCTGGAATAGACGATGCATCCAATCCGTAGCCTTATCTCGGTAAATATACCGCGCCTTTATATTATATTAAAATCGCTTTTTTTATCCTTACAGTAATAGATTCTATTATATAAAAAAGGATAATACCGGTACTACTAGCATTTACGTTAACCCCGGTATATCGGAGCGCCTTATTTCTTAAAAGCCCTAGTATTTACGCAACTATCCGGTACGCTTTTATTAGTCTTATAGCCGTAGCCCTAATTACTTCGAATTTAACGGCTAAGATCGATTTTTTTTAGCCCGACCTATTAATTTAATAAATTTAGCTAGGGTATATAGCCTTTAGATTTATAATTCGACCGTTATATTACTTCGTACTTCGCCCGATTACGTTATTTTACCCTACGTTAAACCTTACGGTTAAATTATTTTTTAATACTTACGTAAGC
This sequence comes from Cercophora samala, assembly GCA_030512305.1. Taxonomy (NCBI): domain Eukaryota; kingdom Fungi; phylum Ascomycota; class Sordariomycetes; order Sordariales; family Lasiosphaeriaceae; genus Cercophora; species Cercophora samala. Next base: position 37,464 of record JAULSY010000198.1, on the reverse strand, counting down.
CGGAAAAGCGGTAACTTTTAGTAATATTTATTTATTAATTTAATTTACGTAGCTTAAAACTTTCCTTTTTTAGACCTTTCTTTTTTTTCAACTTTCCTTTTTAAACCTTTCTTTCTTTTAATTCTTCTATTTTTACTACTTTTTTTATCGATTTTTTGATCGATTTTTCTATTTTTTGGCTTACCTTATTAAAGCTTTTATAAATTACCGATAATTTTACTATTGTAACTATTTGTTACTTTCGGAATAAACGCTTTACTCCGGACCGAACGTTTTACTTAACCTATTTATAATAAATAAAACCGACGTTTAATAACTATAAAGCTTACTTACTAATTTATAAGCTTTTATTACCGAAGTTTAAAAGTAAGTTAAAGTTTTATAAGTTAATTAAGGTTTAATTAAATAATTAATTATAGTTATTACGTTAGCGATTTCTATAGTTAAAACCGTATTTATATTATTTATAATATTAACTTCGAAATTTAAACCTTTACTTTTTAATTTAATTAAATTTTTAAAGTAAGTTTATATATAAGAGTAATAGTTCTTATTTATTAAAGTTAAAATCCGGATCGACGAAACTATTATTAATAATTTAAAAGTAATATTTTATTATATATATAACCGGTTTAAAGGAAAAGTATAATCCTTAATTTAATTATAATTAATATTAGCCGAGGAAATTAATAAATATAATTATTAAGTAATTTTCGATTAATTAATTTACTTATACGATAATTTTAATAAGGTATAGGAAACCGAGGATAAATTATATAACCTATATTAAGATTTCGATACTTTAAATTAATTTTTTAGCCGCTTTAAACGTTTATTTTATAAAGTAAAAGTTAACTATTAGCCCGATTTAATTAAAATTACCTTTTTATATAAGGTTATTAATAAAGATATTTATATTTAATTAAATATTTAATTTACCGTACTCTTTAGTTATAACGATTTTATTAAAATACTTTAAAAGCTTAATAGCCTTTAGTAAAATAAATCTTCCGGAACTTTATTTTTAATTAATATATATAGTAATCCTCCTTTCTATATAAAATTAATAAGGGATTTAATAGATATTAATATAATTAATATTTTCTATATAAGGGATTATATTATTAAAGATAATAAGTAATATAGTAGATATTTATTTAGATTTCTCTATATTTGTTCTTACCCCTGAATCTTTGAATTTTTTCTATTTTATTTTTTAGGCTTCGATTACGTTATTCGAAGCTTTACGAATAGGGGGGTAATGTTACGGTACTGGCTAAACCTATTGGATTTTAGGGATTTATTAGCCTTTTTCAGCTTATATAAGGCCTTGCTTCTTTCCGAGCCTCGGCTTTAAGGCTTTCTTTCTTTATTTTAATATTCTGAAATAGACGATGTATTTAACCTGTAGCCTTGTTTCGGTAAATGTACCGCGCCCTTATATTAATTTACTTTTTCGGAATTAAAGAAACTATTTCTATTAAAATTATTACTATAATTTACCTTTCTATAAAAGATATACCTATTAATAGCCTTATTAAAGCTCTCTCTTTAATACTATTTAATAAGTTCCTTTTACTATTAAACCTTTCTAAACCTTATTAATAATATTATATATTATAATTATAAAAAAAATATTAAAATATAATATTTATTTATAGACTTTATAATATATTAAGACTTATAAACTATAAGGTTTTAAACTATAATTAATAGGCTTAGAATTTAATAACGCCTTTAAAACTCTTTAAACGTATAGTAATTATAGAGGAAATTAGACTTTTAAATTATATTAAAGCCCCGGAGCGTTATAAGCCCTGTAACGTTAGTTTTAACTACGTAGTTAGCGTTAATTTAAGCTATATAATTAACGTTAAAGCTCTTTTAAACTACGTAGCTAACGTTAAAGCTTTATAATACTAGGGCTTTTAACGCTTAATAACGTAATTAACGCCCTATAATAATTTAAAATTAGCATATCGGTAAGCGTTCCGATAGTTAGGTTTAAGTAAGTTCTTTAAGAAGTTAAATTAAAACTATAGGTCTATAAAATACCTTTTCCTAAATCTATTTACTATAATATTTCTTAGTTTTTAAGTTAATTTAATATATTAGTTTACTATACTCTTTAATACCCTTACAAACCTTTATTATAATAATTACCTTCTATATATTACAAGGTATCGCCCCTATAATTAACCTTCCCTCAATATAACTTACTATTATATACTACAGACAAAGCCTTACTCGCTTACAGTATACTACGCCCACAGCTATTCAGGCCTATCTCATAGGCTTGCCGAGCTTCCATCTTAATACTTTCTCGAGTTATTAACCGGTAATATCGTCGGTAAAAAAGATTATTAATTACTTTATTAACTTAAGAAATTAATCTTAGTAATTAAACTTTTTTTTTTTTTTTTTTAAGTCTTTGCTATTATTAATAAATAATCTTTTATTATTATTATTTATAACCGGCAATTATAATTAAAAATCGCCTATAAAAAGATTAGTATTATTATTTTAAGTATTGATAAAAGTTAGATCGAGATTAAAGTTACCTTTATTATTATTATAAAGTATTTAAAAAAGGGTTTAAATAGAATTACTATTAACGTTATAATTATTTTTAAAAGTAATTTTATAAAAATCGTAATAAATAAAAGTACTAATATAGAACCTTTTACTTTTAAAATAAACTTAGTATATTCGGTTTATTAATAAACTTCTATATAAAAAAAATAATATTAACTTTAATTTAGATATCCTATATATTTAAAAAAGTAATATAAAGTTTTAACTTATTATTAAATTTAAAGTTTAAATTTTTAAAAAGCGTTTATTAAACTTTTTACTTATATTTATATTTATTAATTTTATAATAGACTTATTAATTTATAATAATAAAGTTATAATACTTTTTAAATATTTTAATAATAAAAATTAAACCGGAATTTTTAAAACCATTTTAACTTTTATAATTAAAGTTTATAATATTATAAACCTATTTTAATAAATAAAAGATAAACTTTAATTTTAAAAATTAATTTATTTAATTTTTTATATTTTAAAAAGCTTTTTAATTATTAAAAGTTTATTAAAAGGATAATATAATTAAAAGTATAGGAGAGTTTATTTAAAAGTTTAATTAAATTAAGGGAATTATAATAGTATTAGTAATAATTTTAAAAGTAAAAGAAATAGGAATTTTTAAAATAGGTTTGCGTTTAAAAGCTATTTTACTATAGAAATTAAGGCCTTTATAATAAAAAACGATATAGTATATAAGATCGGTTTATTAATCAAGAGACCTTTTTTATTAACTTTAAGCCTTTAAATATAATGTAGTTATTATAATTAATAACGTTAACCGGCTAAAGCTTAATTTAGTTTTTAAAAATTTTACTTTATAATATTATTTCGATATATTAATAGGGGTTTATTTATATATAATTTATATAATAGTTAAACCTCTTTACTATAATTAATTAATTTATTAAGCCTTTAACCGTTCTGCCCGTTACGTATAATAGTATAAAGGTTAAAAAATCAGTCCTCAGGAAGAGGTCCGTAACCGTGGCATTAAGGATCTTGGCTAGCGCAACGGATACGGTTCCGCAGGGCGCACAGGCCTACCTCGGAAATCCACCTGAAAAACGGTTTACGAGGTCCATTCCGGGAGGCAAAAGATCACGGCCTAAGGAAAATCGTTCTCGCACTTAAGCCACCGCCCCGGCAGCCCTCAATGTCTCCGGGTTTAGTCTCCTCCAGCTGAAGAACAAACTGAAGACGAAAGAAAACCCGACGGCTCCGATGGCGATTGCCAACGCTGTTTTGATTCCCGCCATGTAGGCTATGAGAATCCCCGGCACTTGCTCCGCTGGGAACACGGTCCTGATCTGAGTGGCGCCCGTGCCCAAAACAGCAAGAGCATTCACATCGGGGGCTGAGATGGCCAGTTCCTTCATGAGCTCATTGACAAAGGCAGACTGACCAGCTGAGACCCAAAAAGCACCACCAACTGTCTGGAAGACTGCACCACAGGTGTTAGCTCGGTTTTACTTCAAGAAGGAAGGGTGGTACTCACAAAGAACAATGGCTGTCACACTGCTCAAATCGTCAAGCTCGGCTGTCGCTTGACTGACAATGATAGGAATCTGAAACGCACTCCCCCACGCAATGCCTCCCAAGATCTGATACCCAACCCACATGCCAGTCGAAGATCCAATGTCAAGTGTATACAACAGCCCAGCCGCGACCGTAGCCAACGCTGCTCCTCCCACCGCCAAAGGCGTAGCATAGCCCGTCGCAGAAACCGCCCCTCCTCCAACAATCGTCGCCACTGTAACAGACAGAATCAGCGGCAGATTTCTCACCCCTGACTCTGTCGGTGAAGCGTTGTCGATACTCTGAAAGTAAATCGGCAAGTAGTAAATGATGATGAAATAACTCCCCGCAAACAGCAATGCAAACATGCTGCAGACCCACACCTGCCTCTGCACAAACAGTCTCGGCACGATCATGGACCTCTCCCCGTTATACCGCTCCCAGACACCAAACGTGATGAAGATCAGGACAAACCCAACCAACAGCCCAACGACCTTCCGATCATGCCACGCCACCGTCTGCCCGCCATACTGCAGCGCGAGAATATATGTGATGACACCGCCCATGATGAGTGCCGTGCCGACGGGGTCCATCTGCAAGAGCTTCTCCTTGAGAGTCGCCTCTGCTGGTTTGCATCCTGCTGGCGTCCGGAACAAAAACATGATGATCAGGGCTGACAACCCGCCAATGGGCAAGTTGATATAGAAGCACCATCTCCATGTCAGCTTATCGGCAAAGGCACCTCCGATCAATGGTCCAACAACGGCAGCAACGCCATAAGCCGTGCCAATGATCCCAGTGAAGATCGGACGCTTCTTCGGCTCGGCGGCAAAGGCGATAATGGTGTACGCTCCAGAGCCGATACCAGCCGCTCCCACGCCAGCAACAGCACGACCAACGACCAAGGTGGGTGAATTGGGCGCCACGCCGCAGATCAACGACCCGAGCTCAAAGATGAAAATGGAGATGAGATAGGATATCTTGAGTGGGAAATACTTGAACACTTTGCCCCATGAGGATTGGAATCCGCCCACAGTCATGAAGAAGGCTGCGCCGTACCAGGCTACGTCTTCAAGGCCGTTGAACTCATCAGTGATCTTGGGAATAGCTGTTGCTACTATTGTCTGTTTGGCGGGTCAGCACCATTGATGAGTGTGGATTCTGTAAGACGAAACTAACCATGTCAAGAGAAACGAGAAAGACGCTGAGAACGAGGGCGATGATGATACAAGCAAACGTCCACCCTGTTGGATATTCTACTGGCGGCACATGCAGTGACTTCCCTCGACTCTTGTATTTTTCTGGTAGACGCCCCAGGTTGGTGGAAGAGTTGGGCGCGGAATCACTGCTGAGGTAGGCATGATAGCGATTTGTTGTGGTAGCGGGAGTTTCGAGGTCGAAAAGGGTCGAGGCGGAGTTTTGGGATGCCAGAGGTCCGTGTGCGTGTGTGTAGGCACTGTAGGGTGCCATGGCGATGTTTGAACGAGTGACAGGCAATAACGAGGGAAGTTTTCTTAAAAGACAGGACAGGACACCTTTACAGGTGGCTTAGTGAAAAGAGAAAGACAAGACAATGTGACAAGACTTGGCGAGGAGCGACTGATGCCGAATACCGAGTGAAAAAGCGAAGGGCTTGGTAATCCTTTATGTTGATGATCTCCAATATAGAAACAAAGCTGTACTGCACAAGCAGGACACCGATTCCGGCAGCAACGGCTCTCCGGGGAAACATTCTGGGCGAAGACATGTCAGAAATTACCTGGTATACTGCGGTTACAGTGCCGCGCGGAGGAGAATGCTTCCCAGATGCAGAAACGCGCACCACATCTGCCGAGAGATGCATTTTCGATGTGTATATCGGCAGCTACCCTGCTTCATCTGAACTTGGAGAATGCTGCGGCCGATGACGAGAGATATTCGGATCGGGTTTCATCAGGAATTCGACCCTGATGCAGGAGCACCGAGGCGCCGGACAGTAGCCGGAGTGCGGGTTGTCTGCAGAACGCCGCTATTTTGGTGTGAGTACAAGCTAGTGTAGGCGCCAAAGGCGATGAAAGCAGGGAAAGAAAGCTCAAAGCGTCTCACCTTGTATTTAGGCAGGTAGTTTTGCTGTCTTCACTGCAACATCGTCACCGGTTCGGAGTTGATGCACTGCGGCGCTGACGAGGCCACAAGTTGCACTGCATCGAATACAGCCACGAGCAAGTTGAAGAGATTGTGCTATTCATTTCTACTTCATGAAAAGAAGTGAAGGCTTCGGACAATATCTTGGGAAGCACCTGGCAGTGCGGTTCGTGAACTTGGGTAGAATGGTGGAAATATTCCAAGAAACATTCGTGGCAATATTGGAAAGTGGATTGGATTTGCCTGAAAGAGAGACTTGCACCTTCCTTTTCCTACCTCCCTATTCATAGAGCTGCACATTCCATCTGATGCAGCTTAGTGGATGACTCAGCTCATGTGATCAATGAGTGCCTGACCTGATACAATGTTTCTTTGATCAAGTTCACACCATGTAAGGTGATCCTAATTCTATCCATCTCAACCACTATCTTACCATCAGCCGGAATGTCGGCATCCAAGCCACTGCAGTCAAGCTGTCCTTAGGAAATCCCATCTTCTTACCCATCTCAGCTATTTCATCACGCCTCTTATTTGACGACAAACCGTGCGAGTGCTTCCAAGATCTGAGGTCAAAATCAAACGCAATAAATTCAATCTAACCAGTCTACATGCATTCATCTAATTACCAAACCTTTCCGTCCCATCTATATATTTCCGCTGACCCTAGCCATTTCCACCAGAACAAATAAAACTTCAACAGACCAGGCTCTCAATAGCAACCCTCGCCTCTCGCCGCCGACACCTTACTCATAAACGACATTAGCCACAATGGCGAAATCAGTCCTGATCGGCTGACTCGGCTCTCCAACAACAGCAGTCGCCTCCCCCGCTTGTCCAGCATTACCACCATTCACAGCCGTGTTCTGCCTCACCCGGATAGCAGTGATGAACCCACCAGGAACTTGAACAACAGGCACCGCAGTAACAACCGGTGTCGGAACAGGAGCAACCGGAATCCGAGTATCAATCACCTCGATGGGAATGTTGGGAATGGCGGTATCAATAGCTGCGGGGGGAGCATCGGGAATTGGAACTGCGGTATCAACAGGGCGGGGTGCCTCGTCGATGGGAAAGGCGGTGCTCTCGGCCTGGCGGGGTTCAACCTGGCTTTGACCGTTGATGATATCGAGAAGGTCTCCCAGGTCGAATGTCTGTCTTTTGGCAGGGCGAGATGCCTTGTCAATAGGGAATGCGGTGCTCTCGGCCTGGCGAACCTGGCTTTGACCGTTGATGATATCAAGAAGGTCTCCCAGATCGAATGTCTGTCTTTTGGCAGTGCGAGATGCCTCTTCGACGGGAAAGGCGGTGCCCTCAGCCTTTCGGCGTTCAACTTGGCTTGGTTTGAGACCGTTGATGATGTCAAGAAGATCTCCCAGATCGAATGTCTGTCTTTTGGCAGGACTGACAATGGGTCTATCCTTTGCGACCTTGCCAGGGCTGAGATTCCCCGGGACTTTGTACTGTCGCCCAGCGAGGTGGGAGTCGTCCCTCTTGGCAGGACTGGCGTCGAAACGGCCATGGGACACCTCATTCTGGCCTGGGATAGCGCCACCGACACGATAGGCTCTCGTGTCGAGGTGAGAGTCATCCCGTTTGGCAGGACTGGCGCCAAATCGACCACGGGCGACCCCGTTCTGGGTCGGAATGCCTTTGCCAGCACGGAAAGCTCGCCCGGAAAGCTGGACAGCAGCCGAGTCAGGTTCTGCTCCGAAAGCTCGGGCCTGGGCTGCGTGAGCATCGAGCGCAGCGAGAAGGAAGATGCACTTGGAGATGGTGAACTTCATTTTGGCGGAAGGGGCTAAAGGTTCAAGTAAAGGAGATGAGAGAATTTGAAAGATAGGTAAGAAGATTCTGGATTTCAGGCCGGCCTGAAGTTGTAAATTTGCTTTGTTGAGTACTGAACTGCTCGGATGAAGATGCTGATGAGTTTGATATTGACAGTTCAGTCTGTGGAACACCATCTTATATACATTTCTGAGCCCAGCTTCTAATCTATGTCTTCTCTACCTGTCAACAGGCAACATCTACGGAACCAACCTTTCCGATACTCACACCATCCATCTAGGGAGTCAAAGCTGGCCAGACGGGAATATCAAGTACAAACACTCGACACCCGACGGTTCATTATGCACCTGCCAGAAGTTCCCGTCACCTATAGCAAAATATATGAATTCATACCTGTTTGCTCTCTCGATGCATAATGCACTAGTTCTAGTTGTCTGGAGCGGAGTGCAAATCCCGACGGTGGTAGCCTGGTAGGCCGCAGACACGGGCTAGTGGTTTTAAATTTCTGCCTCCCCTATATGTTTTCTTCTGACAATTCTACTAGGAGAAAATTGCTTGTAGAAAGCTTACCGACGGGCAGTACAGTAGTTTGGTGTAGATTGGCCTCACTCGGCCCGTGAACATCGAACCTTGATGAAACCGGCGAGAGGTGAACATCGGCCACATTTGCGGCCCAGGTGCACTTTTTTCCTGTCGTCACTGTTCGAACAATCCGGGCTCAATTTCCCCAAAATTATTGAACCTGACAATAATCGTTTTGATTCTTCGTTAGACTTTTCGCTATAATCACAAAGTCTTGCGGCATTGCCTACCAAGCTGACAATACCAACATACAGATTTTGAATATCGTGTCCATCCCCAACGCCACGCTGCTAACATGACTGGCAACAATAACTTTTTAGTACCCTTTTCGCAAGAAAATGCTTTCCCACAAGTCTACTCCTTCTTCGGCCTCTTGTTATTCTCCCCCTCCTTCCCCTTCACCTCCCCCTCCGGTTCATCCTCGTCCATCCTATGAACCGTCCCAGCCCCCCCACCCAACATCTGCTCACTCAACACCCAGCCATCATTCCCCCCAGCATCATCATCACCCCCCCCTCCAATCCAGTTCCCCTCCGCATCAAAATACTCGTGCACATTCTCCGCCGTAATCCACCCCGAACTCCCCGGCATCGCAGCCGGCAACCCCCCATCCCTCGCGCCCGCAAAAACCCCACTAAAACCCTCCACCGCCTCCCCCTCAAAGATAATCTGCGCGCCATCCTCATCCTCCTCGTCCTCCTCCCCGTCGCCCCTGGGGTCAGGGTTGAGATTGGAGCACTCTGATATCGCCTCAAAGAGCTTCTCCGTCTCCGTCTTTGGCTTCCGATCCCCCACCGTCACCTCCTCCTCTTCTTCTTCTTCCTCCCCTTCCTCTTTTTGCTCCCTCGGCACAGGAATAAGCGTCAACTCCACGGTATCAAAATCCTCCTCTGACCCCCCCTCTGCGAGCTCGAGCTGGAGGTAGACGCTGGAGAAGTCGCCTATTTTCTGGATGGCGTGGATGCTGATTTGGTGGTAGGGGATGGTGACGCCGGATTCGGCCGCGGGGGAGAACAAGGTCAGGTTTTGGGACGTGACGAAGACGTCGACTTTTTGCTCGGTGGTGGTGGGGAGGGAGTCGGGGGAGAGGGCGAGGGATTCGGGGGGCGTTGGGGGGGAGACGAGGTCGGCGGGGAAGAAGGGGAGTTTGCCTAGTTGAGTGGGGGAGGAGTAGTAGAGCCAGGCTTTGGCGGAGGGGGAGTGGTGGTGGAGGATGGGCTTGTGGTGGTCGAAGAAGGAGGGGGGGGTGCGGGATTGGTGGTCGGGGAGGGGGGTGTAATCGGATAGGGAGGGGGGGGAGCGGATGGTGGTGAGGGACATTTTGGCGGTTTTGATTGCTGTGGTTATTCGAGAGAAGTGATACAAGTTTGGTATTTTTGTGGTGTTTGGTATTTTGTTTTGTTTGCGCTGGCCGAGTCGCGAATTGTTGACTTGGGAACGTTGGACGGAGCACAAAGTGGGGAGGAGCTGTTCTAGCTGTTGGAGCTGTCAAATTTTAGTGGGGTCGAGCTTGTTATCGATAACCTTATCGAGACGTCCCTCTTTCGTCATGCGCTTGTGTGGCCAGGAGGGTTCTCGGGGCGGCGGACAAACTGAACCAGCAAACGCGTCGTACTTGTATCCAATCGTGTCAATTGATCATCTCGGGTTTTTACAAAAGGCAGAAATTGCATCAGAGCATCAACTCCCCACGCACCAATCATCGCTATGCACGACAACCGTATGTCCTCCGTCCTCAACTCTTCCAAACGCTGACTAACAGCCATCCCAGGCTCCCACCCCCTCCTCCAACAAGTCCCCTTAACCGTCTCCCCCTTCGTCAACCTCCCCACCGCCACCACCCTCCCCTACACATACAAGCAAATGCCTTCCGCTCTCCCCCCATCAGCCTCGGGCATCACCTCAGACTCTGCCGCCGGGGGGCCAGAACCCAAATATGTCGTCTCCCCTTCCGGGCATGCCGCGCATCCAAACGATATTATCGCCTCGTGCAGAGCACTGCGCGATCACATTGCCAAACTCACAGCCGATGCCGAGGCGGAGATCAAAGCGATAGATGAGAGGATAAAAGCCGCCGAGCTGGCCGAGAAGAGGAGGTTAGCGCCGGGATGGCTGGATAGCGATGTGAGAGTCTTACAGCCAGAGAGGAAGAGCGTTGTCCTTGAGGGGCAAGGGCTAGAAGGGTTGGGGCAGTTGAGTATTGGGGAGGGCGGTCATGAGCAGGGGAATGGTCAACAGCAGCAAGGGCATGGGCCGGGAGGGGCGAGTGAGATGGCGGTGCCGGATGAGGGGGAGGAGCTGGATAGGGCTTTTGGGAAGCTTGGGATGGGAGGTTCAAAGTGATTTTTTTTGGCTAGATATGATATATGATATTGCTTGGATACCCGGCGAAGTGATATTGAGAGGACAGAGCGTTTTGAGGTCGTTCGTTTGACCCTAACCCTGGATGTAGCGGTGGTGGAGCTACCCCAGAAAGTCCATAGCTTGGCATTGTTGTTACAGATCAGATCCCAAAATATTTAACCACATATCTCGACGTAAACTTTCTCTTCGAATTCACGGAGTCCACCGGCCTTCTGCTCCTGTCAAATTTCACGAATCATCAGCCCAGTGTTCTGCCATCTAAGATACCCAAACCGGCTAGCGCCTTCAATTAAACCTCTCCTCCACTTTTCTCCAAAAACCCGCCCGCCAAAGTCGCAAAGTCGCGTCTCACACCACCACCAAAAGCGTCCCAAATTTCTCGGCATTTTTGCGACAACCAAACCAAACCACACCAATCATCACCACAATCCTCGAAAATGGGCCTCCCACCCCGACGCGCCCGCTCCCCCTCCGAGTCGGAATCCGGCTCCGGCTCGGGTTCCGGATCAGGTTCTGAATCCTCCTCCAGCGAAGACGAAGCCCCCCGCCGCCCCCTGATGGCCCGCCCCAAATTCATCCCCAAGTCCCAACGCAACAAAAACCCGGCCCAGCTCGCCCTCGAACAGGAAGAAGCCCTCGCCCTCGCCGAAGAAGCCGCCCGCAAGGCCGCCGCCGACGCCCTGGTCGAAGAACAAATCGCCAAGGACCTGCTAGCGCGCAAGTCGGGGAAGAAACACTGGGACGACGACGACGACGAGGAAAATAAAAACGAGGTGGACGACACGGACGATGTTGATCCTGAGGCGGAATACGCCGCTTGGAAGCTGAGGGAGTTGAAAAGATTAAAGAGGGAGAGGGAGGCGATTGAGGAGAAGGAGAGGGAGCTGGCGGAAATAGAGAGGCGGAGGGGGCTGACGGAGGAGGAGAGGAAGAAGGAGGATGAGGAGCATCTGAGGAAGCAAAAGGAGGAGAGGGAGGGGAAGGGGAAGGTGGGGTATATGCAAAAGTATTTTCACAAGGGGGCGTTTTATAATGATCAGGGACTGGAGGCCGGGTTGGTGGGGAGGGATGTCATGGGGGCGAGGTTTGCGGATGAGGTGAGGAATCGGGAGCTGTTGCCCAAGGCGTTGCAGATGAGGGATATGACAAAGGTGGGGAAGAAGGGGGCGACGAAGTATAGGGATATGAGGAGTGAGGATACGGGGCAGTGGGGGGGGATCTCGAGGGGGGGGAATAACAGAGGGTTTGATGATAGGGGGTTGGATGAGAGGTTTCAGAGTGATAGGGGTGGGTTTAGGGATAGGGACAGGGACGGTGGGGAGGGGCCGAAGGGGTCGAATGCTATCCCGCTGGGGGAGAGGAGGGAGAGGGCGCGGGAGGATGAGAGGGGCCAGGATAGGTATAGAGATGGGGATAGGGATCGAAGGAGGGATGATGGTGATCGGGAGAGGTATCGGCGAAGGGACGACAGTCGTGACCGGAGGCGGTCGAGATCAAGGTCACGGTCTCCAAGGCGGAAACGCTCGCCTTCACGGGAAAGGGAGAAGGATCGGTATGAGAGTGACAAGCGGAGGAAGATAGATACCCGGTAAAAAGTGCCGCTCTTGAGTTGTTTGTATAATACAGTACATAATACGTCAAACATGACGAAATTTATTCACACGTCCACAAAAGTCAAGTGGACCGACATCACACGTTTATTCAACCTCTATGTAGCCAACATCCTCATCCACAGCCTCAGATCCTCGTAATCTCCACCCTAGCCCTTTCAAAGATCTTGTGCGCCAACATCCCTCCCGTTAGCTCCTGCTTGGCCAAATCAGGAGGGTAAACCGTCATCTTTGCATACGTCCCCGCCCCTCTTCTCTTGGAAAGATATCCCGGGTTGATCACCAACACACTCTCAACAACCTGTTCCCCCCACCATCTGTCAGCTATGTTTGTCACGTCATCTGAACACCAGGGGAGCATACCTTTGCAAACGGCGGCAAGCTACTCGGCACCACCAACACATCCGGCCTCACATTCACCATCTCCCCCAACTTCAAATACCCCACATCCAACACCGCCCCCGGCCCCACCCCATCCCCCCTCCCCGTCTTGGGCAGTTTTTTCCTATCCGTCGGCGGGAACAGCGGGAAATAATGCCTCTGTTCCACCAGGTACCTACACGCCCTCTCCAACAGTCTCGGTTCCTGCGGCCTGCCACCAATCAACTCCTCATGTCTGAGTTCAAAGAGGACGTCCTGGCTGCTAATCCCAAGGACAATCTCATTCATGCTCAGCGTCATGGGGTTGCCTATGATCTTTGCCGCTTTTGGCAAGCCCAGTTCCTTGCGGGGGAAGGCGTCCTGAGGCCAGGAGACGTGTTTGTCCAGGACGTCTCTGACAGAAGGGATGAGGAGGATGGTGACACCGGGGTTGGCGGACGCGAGGCGGCTGAGGGAGGGGGAGATGAGGTACTTGAAGACGGTGGACATGGTCGCTGTGTCAGGGTCGATGGACGACAGGTATTCCTCCGGGAGGTCAAAGTCTCCAGAGGCTATGAGGGGGTGTTCCATGTCGATGAATGGGCCGGTGAGAACGAGAGCGTCGACGTAGATGTCGGCTGCTTCGTTGCAGAGGGCTTTGAGGGGTCCGAAGTCGAGGTTGTCGTCTGCTGTGTAGGGCCCCGAAGCAAAAATTACGTTTAAGGGGGCAGGGTCGGAATCGGAGTCCATGGCATCTGGGCCGCCGCGGAGACGCTGGATATGGGCACCCAAGGAGTCAGGGGTGGAGGCGGCGTTGGGGAGGAGGGGGAGGTCGAGGATCTGGTGGATGGTGAATTCGTGGCCGTTGCTGTTTACGCCCTTGAGGGCGACAATTTGACCGGGGAAGAACTGGTAGCCTCTGAGCTTAGAAACGTTGAGGGGGACGCGAAGGCCGCCGCCCATTCGGCGGGAGGTTTCAAGAACTAAGGAGGCAGCGTTGAGCTTGCCTTCTGAGGAATCGGAAGCGATTCGGCCGACGGCGACAATTTCGGAGGTGCTTTGGCTGGCGGCGCTGCCAAAGGCAGACTCTTCGAGTTTGTGGTACTGCATGACCAATGACACAAAGTCGTCTATCCGGTCGTCGAGAATTTCGGAAGACTCGGACACCTTCATGGCGAGAGGTTTGTAGGCGAGTTTCTTTTGGTCCGAGGCTGCGGTGAGCTTGATTCGAGATTCGCTAAAGGGAGCGATAGGGGGCTCAGGGGCTGGGAGCTGGTCGTTGAGGATTTCCACTGTCTCGCCGGCATTGGCTCGGTCGTTGAAGGATGATGGTCTATCACAGTCAGCTTCTTCTGAGCAATGCTGCATACATGGGGACTGGGAGCTCACGGAATAGCACCCATGGCGTCCAGCTGGTCAGCCAATTTGACTGGCGAACTAGCTGGCTCAGCCTTGATACGGCTCACTGCTGGCGTCCTCTTTGGGCCAACCTTGGAAGCTCTTCCGGCGCCTGGTGTCGTGAGGCTATCCAACATTCCAAAAACATCACCACCGCTGACTCTGGGCGCCCGCGGTGTTCCTGAAACACCCTTCTCGGTCTTGATCTTGACATGCGATCGGCTGGTTCTTTCGAGGGTGTCATGCAAGTCCTGCTTGAAGTGTCGTAGTGTCTCGAGAGCTGTTTGGGCAGCGTCTATGTCCATCTTGATGCAGTATGACTCCCATTTGAAGAACAGGTCCTCGACTGACAGCTCGTGCAGGCGCATAATGGATCGCAATTCGGCGACAACATCGGCTTCGAGCTTCTTGTTGCCCGAGCCGAACTGCTCGTTCAGCTCTGCGACTATTTCACTTTCCGACATGTTGTGATTCTTTTTGTTGTTGAGATAATTCTGCAATTCCGTGACGTTGATTGGGTTCAGTTTGGAGTCAGCGCTGTGTAATCCGTCTCGGCTTGCTTCTGGTTACCTCGACCGAGGGGTAGTTGATTGCTTGATCAATATTTGGTTGAGAGATGGTCAAAGTGGGACGCGTTTGACGCGTTCCGGACCACTTAACGCGCTGTGGGTCATCTTTTTTAGGCCGCCTTAGCTGGCAGATTGGCAGGGGTGACGCTGATCTCAGCGCTGAAAATTGCGACCCGCTGTTGGGTGCTCCCGAGCCAATCACAGCGTTCAAACGGTGAGATGGAATTGGCACTGTTGGAACCAGGGTGTTGGGAGCGGTGGACATTTTGATATCCGGCCGGGTTTCCCTATCAACCAAACACTTTCCGTCTGTCTTGTTTCTTTTCTTCTGCTCTTTAGACATTGCCTGCCTTTGCTTCTGCAGGTCCAGTTATCGTAATCTCGTCTGTCTCTTTATAGACCTATCCCTCGAACTTTGCTGCCCATACGAGGCACACGGAGAGACGGTGTCTTTGGTTGACCGACAGGTAATTGTCTGTTAAATTGGGCCCCACCCCTTTCCAACTACTTATACCTCTTGCTAACCTCTTTTCAGCGGCTTTGAGCAATCACCTTGAACAACCTTTCTCAGACGTCAACATGGCTGAAGCTCTCAAAACACCATTGCCCTTTCCCATTGCCGGCAGCCAGCCCAAGCAACGCCCTACCTTGGACGCCGAGCAGCAAAAGAAGTACGACTGGCTTCTCGAGCAAGTAAAGGGCTGGGCAGAGATCCCCTCCACCCAGGGCAAGGCTGGCCCGCTCACCGACAGCGAGAAGTTCTGGCTGACTAAGGAATGTCTGCTGCGCTACCTGAGGGCTACTAAGTGGAATCAGCAGGAGGCCGAGAAGCGTCTGTTGAAGACCCTCACCTGGAGGAGGGAATATGGAGTGGATGACTTGACTGCCGACCACATTTCGCCCGAGAACGAGACCGGCAAGCAGATCCTCTTGGGCTACGACAAGGAAGGCCGCCCATGCCACTATCTCAACCCAGGCCGTCAGAACACTGAAGCCTCCCCTCGCCAGGTCCAGCATCTTGTCTTTATGGTGGAGCGTGTTATCGACATTATGCCACCCGGACAAGAGACGCTGGCGCTTTTGATCAACTTTAAGCAGAGCAAATCCCGATCCAACACATCGCCTGGCATTGGTCTGGCCCGCGAGGTTCTCGACATCCTTCAGCATCACTACCCCGAAAGATTGGGCAAGGCGCTTATCATCAACATGCCCTGGGTAGTGACTGCCTTTTTCAAGCTCATCACACCGTTCATCGACCCCCACACGCGCGAGAAGCTCAAGTTCAATGAGGATATGAGCCAGTATGTGCCAACGGAGCAGATGTGGTCCGAGTTCAGCAGCGGCAAGCTCGCGTTCGAGTACGACCACAGCCAATACTGGCCAGCCTTGCAGGAACTTTGCAAGACGAGGCGCGAGGCCCGGTGGCAGAAGTGGGTTGCTGGCGGGAAGCACATTGGAGAATCGGAGGACTTTTTGGCTGGCGCGACCACGGCTGGAGTTGGCTCTGCGACAGAAAAGACAGCCGCTGCACCAGTTGCCGAGGCCAAGACGGCCGAGATCACAACATCGGAGGCTGCTCCAGCGGTGGCCGCAAACTAGGAGAGCGGTGTCAAAATACGTGTGTAACATCTTCTTGTGTCTTCCTGGAGCTGCAGTTCAATACCCTTATGTAGTCTAATACTTGTTTTGGTCTTTCACATGCTCTAATTTCTGGTGTTCAGCTCGGTGACTTTGAGCGCCACATTCTTTGTTTCGTCAGTTGCATTGGCCAGCTTAACGAGCTTCGTTGGCGGGCGACGGGAGCATTACGCGGCCGGCAGCGCATGGCTTCGGAGATATGCGACAGTGCAACTGAACTGAATAACGTCCATGTGGTCAGTACTTTTGAATAGGAAGGGCTGAAGGCCTTGAACTGATTATATATGAACAGTGTACCCCGTCTCAAGCGTCTTCTTCAGGTTCATCAGCTACCCCTCACTTGACTCCCACCAGCCTTACATATCACTTACACTGTTCGACTCTCACTCGCATCCATCACCATGTCAACACAACCACCCCCTCCCCAAACAACCCAAGCCTGGACCTACACCTCCCCCTCCACCCCCCGCACAGCCCTCTCCCTTTCCCCCTCCCACCCGATCACGTTTCCCCCTGCATCCTCCTCTGAAGAGACCCTCCTCCTCTCGGTCAGCTACGCAGCCCTCAACCCAGGCGACATCGTCAGCCTGACCGCCATCCCTTACTTTTTCCACTCCACCCCCTCCGCCGTCCCGGCCTTTGACTTTACGGGCGTGGTCATTTCTTCTCACAACCCGGCGAGGTTCGCCACCGGCGATAGGGTCATCTGCTTCCCGCCTCTGCCTCATATGCTCAAGTCCGGCATAGGCGGGCTTCAAAAGGTTGTGCCCATCCCGGCGAAATACTGTGTCAAGCTGCCCCAGGGGAAGAAGTTGATTGAAGGGGCGGGGTTGATGCTTGCGGGGTGTACCGCCCTGTTGCAAGTGCGGCAGGCAGGAGTGAAAAGGGGTGATCGGGTGCTGGTGGTTGGGGCGAGCGGCGGGGTGGGGAGCGCGGCGTTGCAGATGGTGAGGGATGCTGTTGGGTCGGGGGGGTATGTGGTTGCCGTGTGCTCTGGGCGGAATGTTGAGTTGGTTAAGGGGTTGGGGGCGGATGAGGTGGTGGATTATACGCAGCATGGGGACCTATCTGGGTATTTATCGGGGAGATTTGGCGGGGAGGGTAGGTTTGATCATGTCATTGACGGGTATGGAAACCAGGAGCTGTACAAGAACTGTGCTGGGTTTTTGAAGGAGGAGGGGGTGTACGAGGCGGCGGGTATACACTACACCTCGTACAGATACTGGGATTTGTTCAAGTCAGTGGTGACGATAGGGCTTAATCTTGTCTGGCCGAGGTCACGGTGGTTAGGGGGCACGGGGAGGAGGTTCAAGATTTGCAGTTTGGATGATCCGGGGATGGAGATGATGCAGCTTTTGGCTGATATGCTTGGGGATGGCAGGATCAGAGTCGCGGTGGATAGTGTTTGGGGGTGGGAGGAGGTGAAGGAGGGGTTTGATGTGCTGATGGGGGGGCACGCAGCTGGAAAGGTGGTGATAAAGGTGGGGGAGGAAGAAGAGTGATTGTTGGTATGCTGGTGGTGTAAGTGTAGGAGATTTCCGTGACGGTATGCTAGGATACCCGACTCTTGGTTGATGATAGTAATAGGTGGATAGTCCTTGTTTTATTGTGCAAGCATAAATATAATGTGAGAAGTTAAAGAGAAGCAGTAGGCCTCAGTGCATACCAGGTACTTAGATACCTTACCTTGGCGTGCCTGGTAGCAACCAACAGTTACCCGCATGGTGATTGGTCCCACTTGCGTGAGCTACCAACGAGCATACCGGTGCCCGATGCGTACAAGACCAACCAGGCAGTTCAACCTCGATTCCGATGTCACAGCAATCAATCTTTTTCCACAGTCCTTCCATCTTCTACCGCCTCCCTCCCATCGAACTAAGTATCTACCCAAACGGCAACACTCAAATTTCAACACCATGGAAAACACCAAGATGAAAGCCATTCTTTGCGACTGTGGCAAGCGAGTAGCAAACCCCCAGGCCCTCAAGCAGCACAAACTTGACTCCCCAAACCACAGCGGAGTCTCGTGCGATTGTGGTGCCCGCTTCATCACAGCCGAAGCCCGCGATCAGCACCGGCGAGACTCTTCACTACACGCACAGCAAGGCGATTCTCAAGAAGCAACCCCCCAGAACTCCAACACGAACAACCCAGACCCAGCGGCCCCTGCGAAGAATGTACCAACTGTCCCTCCAAAGGCCGCCATTCCGCCAACTCCCGAGATCAAGCCCCCGACTGAAACCAAAGCCGAGACGTCCAGCTTCCAATGCTGTAACAGAAAGTTCAAGTCCGAAAAAGACATGCTTCAACACCAGCAAGACTCCCCGCTACACGCACAGATAGGCCATTCTCAAAAAGCAACCTCCGAGAACCCCAACACCCACAACCAACAACCAGCGGCCCCTGCACAGAACACACCAACTGTCCCTCCAAAGGCAGCCACTCCGCCAACTCCCGAGATCAAGGAAATCAAAGCCGAGACGTCCAGCTTCCAATGCTGTAACAGAAAGTTCAAGTCCGAAAAAGACATGCTTCAGCACCAGCAAGACGCTCCGCTACACGCACAGATGGGCCATTCTCAAGAAGCAACCTCCCAAAACTCCAACACCCACAACCAACAACCAGCGGCCCCTATAGTACAGAATATACCAACCGCCCCCCCAAAAGCCACCACCGCCACTGCAGCGTCAGCTCCCGAGATCAAGGAAGCCAAAGCCGAGACGTCCAGTTTCCAATGCTGTGACAAAAAGTTCAAATCCAAAAAGGACATGCTTCGGCACCAGGCTGACTCCCCCCGTCACGGTGAGGGTGCAAAGAAAAAGAAAGCTGCAGGGGCAGCAGCAGCAGCAGCCCCTAAAAAGAAGAGCACATATAGAGCGACCTCGTCGAGCTACTATAGGAATGGCTTGGACTTTGGCGCTTGTGACAAGGACTGCGCCTGGTGTGGGAATTGCATGAGAGGGCTGAATATCTGATCAAATGTGGTGGGGGGGGGGGGGGGGGGGTTGGATCAAAGGGGTGATACCGGCCCTGTGAATGACGATATACGAGGGGGAAACGAGTACCTGCCTAGATGACCGGCCGAAATGTTGGGAGGAAAAACACGATTTTGATCAAAATCCTGTACTCAGTTTTCAAAAAGAAACTTCTTACAATTGCAACAAACAACCAATCTTTTATCTTGTATATTATTTATTGCCTAAGGTAGGTTATCTGAGATAGGTATGTACATACATACATACCCGCCTACCACCCAACAATCCTCACATCCTCATCCACAGCCTCCCCAAACAGATGCTTGAGCCGGATCCGAAGCCGGAGGACGTCATCCACGATATAGAAGCGAAGAGACCCGCTGATGGCAATCAGGTTGATGGCAAGCTTCAGGCCGTTTTCAAAGCTGAAGTCAAAGGTGCCCAGGGAGATGCCAATGACCAAGACCTTGACGTAGACCCTGCCCTTGAGGAGGTCGACGTACCCTTTGACCTTTTTTTTTTTTTTTGTTCGTGTCAGTGAATCGCTGGGTTTGGATGGGTTGGGTGAGAAAAAAAAGAAGAAAGCGGTGACTTACTGTGACAATACCAAAAAAGCTGACATCAAAAGGAATGACCAACCCCCCTTTGCTCTTCTTGCCTTTGGCGTGGTGGGCGGCAACTACATGCGCAGGGAGCTTTTCCAACTCGCTCGGGTCGAAAAGGGGGGAGGAGTCAAGATGGTCAGGAAAGGTGCCAATGATGGTCTCTTGATGCGGTTGGTGAGAGGAGAGCGCTGGGTTGATTACACCGGCAACAACTGCGTCAGATTGGTGGTGGTGGTGGTGGTGGTGGTGCTTAATGGTCTCGCTGTCAACCGCGGACTCGACCTCGGTGATGGTGAAGCCGTGCTCTGTCTCTTCGACAAGGACGGAGTCTATATATTTGGCAGGTTATTTGAATTAGGAACATCTCGTCCATAACATTTTGAAGGTATGGGAATAGAGAGAGAGAGACATACCAGATTGGGGTTCGTTCAGGAGTTTATGGCTGACAGTGCCGTCCTCGGGCTGAGTGGTGGCGGGTTGGACTTCGAGGGAGGACATGTTGGGCTGGATGATCAGGTGTGGGAGGAAGGAGGATGGGTAGGTAGGAACTGGCAGTGTTTGATTGTCGTTGTGAGCTAAAGGGACTGGTGAGATTTGTGTGAGTTGGAAGGAGTGTTGTACGTTGGGATAGGGGGCAAAGCTACCTACCTATATAGTCACAGCTTTTGGTCGAGGTCCTCTCCGGTACCTACTTGGATCCAGATAACATGTTCATGATAGGTACCAACCCACTGCTGGCGACTTTGCCTTGGATGATTCAAAGCCATCTCCAGCAAGCAGATGGTGATACTCGCCTTCCATTGGAGAGAATACTTTTTTTCAAAAGCTCGTCTAGCGCGAGGGGGTATCGCTCAGCCTCCCGTCTCTCAACAAAGACATCGCGAAATCGTACGACGGCAGGGTTGGTAAACTTTCCAAGTGTATGCCTTGGGCACTTACCTAGGTGCTCGGCCATCCGCTCGCTTACCGACGTTCCCTCACAATGTACAGTACATACATAATGGCCGACTGGAGATCAAAAGGGCAAGGGAATGCCAGTCGCGATCAAGTCTTTTTGACGGACAAGCTCTGGGCATGGAGGCCTGGGTGGACCTTGATGTCCTGCTGATGCAAAGATGAAGTGGACCGGAATGCGCACGTCAGAGGGCATCACCACAAACTACCGTACATACAGCCACCACGTGGGACCAAACATGGCATCCCATTCAAAGACTTGGTTAATTACCCCGGATTGTGTAATGAGGCTGGGGTAGCAACGGGTTGGGCCTCAAGCGCTTGATCGGAGAATACCTAATCAAGTGCGGCATCTTATCTCAGTAGTAGCTGCATCCTTAGCCATGGTGATTCCCTCCACCACAAGGCTGAGTCGGCTCCGACTCCGCACGATGAGTCTCGCTCATACCTATGTGCACTCAGTTGTACACTGCCAAAACCCACTCTAGAGCCTCAAGTGGAGAGCTGAGTGTTCTGGCCCCCTGGGCATCATCAAACCCGTCACCAACAAATGTCGCGCATAATCGAGAGTCCTGACTCAGAAACTGACCTCAACACTATCACCGAGTCTGCCTTGCCAGATACCTAAGTTGTGCACTTCTCTGTCACGGACACGTGGACATGACATGACATTGGATACTTCTTGACATTTTTTTTTCTATGATGCAACATAAACTCAACAATCAGGCCCCTCCACCTCAATTTTCTCCATCCCATTTTGAGGGCCCTTAGATACACTGACATGTCCCTCCCTCTCTATACATCTGCAAAACAAAAAGCTCGCGCTTCCAACATGCAAGAAAATGGTGGTGGTATATAACGCCCGAAAAGAAAAACCACCCAAAATGTTGCCCGTGAAAATGCAGAACCCACAAAGAAAAAAAGAAAAGAAAACGACCCAGTCAGTAACAGCGGGTATCTTTCTCTAACCACCCATCCCCCCCTCCACCACATACCCAGACATTAGTTTTCATGCCCCCCATATATACACCCCCCCCCATCCTCACATCATATCATCATCTCCCTCTTTACTTCCCCCCCTTCTGCCCCTGCGCATTCATAAACTCATCAATCGGATTCTCCCTCTCCTCCACCGGCGGCGTAAACTGCCTGCTCAACCGGCTCATACTCGCCCTCCCAAACTCGGCCGACGCCATCTTCCTCACCCCCGGCCTCCCCCCATTACCACCACCACCACCACCCGCACCTCGTGCACTCCACCCCGGCGTCAACCCCGCGCTCTCCGGCCCCGGACCAGGCGAGCTAGCACTCGTCACCGTCTTGAGCGAAGCCACATCCCCAAACCCAGCCTTCCCCCCCACCCCCCCATCATCCACCTCCCCTGCATTCCCATTCCCACTCCCAACCCCCCCAACAACCGCACCCTCCCCCTTTTCCAGCTGATTCGCATGCATCCCCAACACCTCCATAACCCCCTCCATTGCCTCCATCTCCTGCGCCAAGTCCTGATCCGTCGGCCAGAAAGTCCTCTTGACGGCAGCAACCCCCAGCTCAAACACGCAGAGGGCAGAAAGAGCAAGGAAGTGAACAATCCACCAGTAGCCCTCCTTTCCGTACCCGTTCAAAAAAGCGTCGCCGACAATGTAAGGGCCGAGGGAGGGCTTGAAGATGACGGACAGAAGAATGTTCCAGAGCCACCAGCCAAAGATGGAGAGGAACAGTCCGACAAAGATGATGATGTTCCTGTTCCTCACACGCAGGAAGAGCTTGAGATTGATAAACACCACGCAGAGCGAAAAGGCCAGCGTGCCGACCGAGTAGAGGTCTGTCTCGACGGGGTAGGGCGCAAGGGTGTAGAGGTAGTAGACGCAGTTGAAGATGATGACCGACTCTGTTACGCCGAGGACCATCCAGTACAGCCAGAGCTTGAAGTTGAAGCCCTGAGACTTTTGGCCAAAGGAGTAGAGTTCTGGAACGGCCAAGAGGGTTTCGGCAGAGAGGTCGGTTTCAAGAATGCCAGGTAGGATGACGCAGAGGGAGGTAAACAGTGTGTTGAAGACGGCAAGAGAGGTCGACTCGAAGATGGATGTCCCCGTGTAGCCGTTGTAGTGCTGGTATTGAGCCTGGATCAGGTAAAATACGATTTCCTTCCAGAAAGTGGCGAGAATGTATTTGCCTGTGCGGGCGTAGCACCAGCGGCCGTGGACAAACAACAGACGGGACAAGAAGCGGAACTGGCCGATGGAGTAGTCAGAGATGCGGGCGGCTTGAGTGCCTTCCCGGCCGTTGATACCGATGCCGAGATGGGCGCATTGGAGCATGGCCACGTCGTTGGCACCGTCGCCAATGGCGAGGGTGACAGCGGAGGGCACTTGGCGGCGGATGCACTTGACCAGGTTGGCTTTCTGAGAAGGTGAGGCGCGGCAGCAGATGACCGAGTCAACACGGGCGACAAGGTCAAAGAAGAGCAGCCGAAGTTGGGGATCATCGTCCACCACTGTCAAGGTCTGCCCATCAATGACCACAACCGAATGAGGGGCCATGCCGCGGCTGACATCAGTCAAAGTAGCATTGATGCGGTCTTGCAGGTCGCCATGGCTGACATCGAGAATGTAAACCTCGGAGAAGGGCTTGCAGATTCTGGCCGAGTGCGCAATGTTGATAGCAGTCTCGCGCTTGTCACCAGTCAGCATCCACACCTTGATATTGGCGCGGCGGAGCTTGTCGATGGTTTCGGGGACACCCTGCTGGAGCTTGTCTTCAATAGCAGTCGCGCCAGCCAGCTCGTAATCCTGCTCGATAATCTCGGCGGCGCTCTCGATCTGTTCCTGGCGGTTGACAAGACTGGTGGTAGCCTCGAGGTAGATGGACTTCCATGCTCTGTACTCATCCTCTTCCAAGTAACGGTACGAGTACATCAGTGTGCGCAGACCTTCTGTGGCAAAGTCATCGACATGCTGAAAGCAGCGCTCAAAGACGGCACCCTCATTCACAGCAAGCTGTTCGTCCACCATCCCCTCCAAAGGATCAAACGCAGCTAGCCGGGCAAGCTCCAATGATCTATTCCGAGCCATGGACTGACGAGGGGTCTGATAAGCCTCCTCATTACCCGGCGCATCCAAACCATCAGCCTCGCGACGGGCAAGCCAGTTGTCAAGACCTTCCGAAACCATTGACTTTCGCCAACTGCTCTTCCGGTCCAGGGCAAGCGATCTCCGCATGAGGTCCATGCTGCGACGCTGAGCCGCCGGGGTCTGCAAACTGGCACGTCGCTGGAACGCCTTTTCTTGCTCGACACTCTTGCGCATACTAGCTCTCCGCTCGACCGCCGTGGCAGTCTGCAAAGCAAGAGACTTTTGCTTCAACCGGGGCAGGATAACGCTGTCAGCACCCTTGGTGAAGACGCAGATACGACCGTCTGGCATGCGGAGAACAATAGACATGCGCTTCCGCTTGCTGCTGAACTCGATCACGTCCAAGATCTGGTAGGTCTCTTCGGTATCCGGGCCAGTTCCATGTTCCATTCTAACAGTGACAGATTCCGTGGTTCTCTTGACAACGATATACCCAAGCTGTGCTGCCGCTCTCACCAAAGCCAACTCGTCAGGAGAGGCAGCCTGATAATCGATCTTGCCGCTCTCATCCTCCTCAGGAAGACAAGTGTGGCAAAGTGCCAAACAGAGAATAAACTGGCGGGCCTGGCGAGAAAAGGGCGTGTTGGGCTTCTTCTGGATGTAGTCCACCATCTCATCGGTCCTCAGCTCGGGCTGAGCATTCGTCGGGCGAACAGACGACTTCCAGCCAGAAAAGGAAGGCCGTTGGGAGATGGAGGGTCGTCCAGATATCGAAGGGCGGCCGCCTTCAGGAGCAACATAGGACACGTCCATGTCGTGCAGCCATGCTGTGCCCGCCACACTCATCTTGCGGAACTGCATCAGGTTCTCGGTTAGGGTGCCCGTCTTGTCGGAAAAGACATATCCCACACAGCCCAAATCTTCCAAAATGGTCGTGGTGTTGAATTTGGCCGGTATGTCGTTGACCTCGTCGTACATCTCGACATCGTGAAGCAGCAGAAGCTGACCCAGCTTTACCAACTCCAGCGAGACGTACATCGACAGAGGAATCAACGTGTTCAGCGCGATGAGCATCGAGATGAAGACATGGGTCAACCTCACCGTCTCACCAGACAGATAAAAGGCCCTCCACTCCTCGTTCTTCTTCCACATGGTATACCCAGCCGTCAAACCACCCGCGAGAACAAAAACAAAGACCACCAAAAGCAGCACGATCCGATTCAACGACCGCTGCATCTTCGGCGCCTTCGCCCTGACGTTCTTGTTGGCGTTCATCCGAATCTTGCACTCCTCTCCCGTGTTGATCACCAACCCGGTCGCCTCTTTGGTATTCCTCAACGTCGAGCCCCGATACACAACCTCATTCAACGTCAACGGCCTCGTCTCCCCACCCACCGTGACCTTTCCTTCGTAATTATAAAGATCGATATTTGGATCCTCCGACACAACCTCCGCCTTTACCGCGCCCATCCCCGTCACCGAAGCACAATGCTTCGCCAGCAACGGGCTCGCCTGCTTACTCTTCAGATTCGTCTCCCCATCCAGCGCCATCGTCTCAATATACGCAATCCCATTCTCATTCGTCGCATGCAACAAGACAATATCCGCCGGCACCGCATCATCCCTCTCCAACCGAATCACATCCCCCACCCGAATATCCTGCCACTCCGTCCTCACCCACTGACTCGGCTTTTCCACCCCTCCACCCCCCAGCTCACTCTCCGTCCCCTTCAGCTCCAGCACATGCATCTCCCCCTCCTTCCCCTCCACCCCTCCCTTCCCCCTCCTAACATTCACCAACCCCCCCAGCTTCCTCCCCTTCTTCCCCTTCACGTCCCCAGCAGCAGCATCCGGATCCAAAACCCACGCCCCGCTCCTATTCTCCCTCACATCAAGCTTATACCTCCTGTAATCATCCCACCCCTCCTTCGCCATACTCAACGCCACAAACGCCAACAACGGCCCAATCGTCGTGTACGTCCCCGTCGTCGACAGACCCGGCACCATCTGCAGGATACCAATCACCAAAAAGTAAAAGTTCGCCAGCTTCTTGAACTGAAAAAACAGCTGCTTTGGCAGAAAAGTCCAGATGGTGTACCTACTCGACCGGATCGCGTTCGACACGTAGGGCTTCCCCGTCCTCTCGTCCCGAAAAGGCTTCCTCCTCGCCCGGCCGGGGGACAGCACAATGTGCCGGCCGTCTTTGCTCGGGGGGGTGGGCTTCTGGCGGAGGATGGTCTCGAGGACGTACTTCTTGTAGAAGGGGGCCGTTTTCTTCTTCAGGTTGTGCCAGTGTTTGCGGGTGAGTTGTCGGTGGCGGGCTTTTTGACGGGTGAGCCAGTCGCGGGGGATACTGGTGTAGCTTGTTCTCGGCTCTCCATCGTCGTCGTCGTCGTCGTGGAGAGGGGTGATGGGTGTGGCCGAGGTGGCGGGCGCCATGGTTGTGGTGTTGTCCAGAGCCAGCTGCTGGACATCGGTGTTGCGCCTCTCGTCAAATGTTTGGCGGGGGCGGGTGAGGGAGATTCTTGACTCTTCTATGCGGGAGACTGTCGGGGCTCGGTAGGCATTTTGGGAGCTGGTGGAGACTCGGCCTGTTGGTGGTGGTGGGTGGTGTTGTTGCGGGGAGAGGGTATTGTTGTTGTTGTTGTTATCTTGGGCTATTTGGGTAGGTGACGGCCCGAGTTGTTGCGATGATTCGATTTTGTACAGTCCCGTTCTGACCCTCAAGGCTGGTGGGGGTCGTCGTGAGGCGGTCGAGTGATGTGTTTGTGGCACGCTGTCGAGCGAGTGACGGGCTCGAGGAACACTGGCGAGGGTTGGGGGAGAGCTCAAAGATGGTCTCGTGGGCGTGTTTGTACCGCTGCGAGAGGACGACGACGGCTCGCGAGGCTGCGGCAGTGAGATTTGAGGGACGGGCGAAGCAGTGGGCGTGGGGTGCGAGCTCTGTAGCTCGATTTGCTCAAGCCTCGTCCTGAGCGCCTCTGCGGCGTCATGGTGGCTTCCTGACGCCATCCCACCGAAATAGTCCAGAGGCTGACGACCTGCGCGCGCAAAGAGAGCTCGGTGGAACAAAGGGATTGGGGGTGGATGGATGGGGGCGTGTTCAAGGTGCGCCTGGCATGACCCGATTGGTGGTGTCCTTGCTTTTTGCAGGACAAAGGGGAGGATCTCACAGACGGAAAAAACGTGTTGCAAGCAGTGAGGCTTGCTTCAGCCAAAAAGAGAGAAATGAGAGGAAAGTGTGTGACGGTAGAAAGCTGGGAACACCTCGACGTATCTTGGCGGCTGAAATGCTTGAACTCCGATATGCAAGGATCCCGGCTGCTTCTGTCCGTCCCACGTTGTCGCAACACCCCCCCCTGCGCGCGTGCCGGGTGTTGTGGCTGTGATAATCAGATGGGCGGGTCCAGAAGCTCACTCACAGAGGACAAATCCCGATCCCAGAAAGAGAAGCCTTGCTGTTGTATGTAATCCGTATGTTTTGGTGATAATGCTGGAAAAAGAGTTGTGTTGTCTACAAGAACAGGTGGCCTGTGCAAGTGAAGTGGTTGGATAGGAATGCAACCGACGGAAACAAAGTCCTCGACATCCTCTCTCTACATACTAGCAGCAAAAAAAAAGTTGGCAAGTCAAGACACCGCCGAGGTTTCTCTTCCAAGTCCGCACCGCAACAAGACCCCGCTAGATCGTCGGCGCAACGCGTCCGTCGTCCACCATGTGTCCACCGGCCGCCAGCTCGCCATCATCATCGAACCCATTCAGTTCTGGAGTCCGGCCCCGTTCTGTTATCAATCGCTTCCCAACTCCTCAGTCCGGCCTTTGCTAAAATCCCGTCTCTCCTATCGATCAACAATCCCTCCTGTCCACACCGTTCCACAGCATGAATCTGCTTGGGTCTCCTCCCCAAAAAACCACCCGGGAATATGAAGCACCCCGTTCTGATGAGTGGGAGTGCACCTCCGCACCGAAAGTGACGGTTAAAACCTCTTGGCTGATCCCATCAAGTGGCACCCTTCCCCTCCAGGGTGGTTCCACTCACCGCATTCGAGTTGCCTGTTTAAGCTCCCATATAAAGAAACAAAACCCCCTCTTCCCAACCCACCCACCACCTGACCCCGACAACGCCACACACCGCATCTCAGACGGTGTTGTTGTGGACCCCTATCCTCTTCTAACCCAAGCCCGGAGATGCGGCGAGCAACAACCCGCCCCCAAATCGCGTCGTCGTCCATGGCTCTGGAAAAACTACCTACTAGATTGACAGTTTTGGCAGTTTTGACAAGTAATTATTAGTTTGACAGTTTTGACACGTTGACATCCATTCTGCAGTCCGTTCCCAACCTAGTCAACCAGCCCTGACAGGCGGGAAAGAAACCACCATTATTAACCTGTCAATGTCAATGACAGACCAGCCTAGAACTTAACCCTATAGTATGTACATACCTACACAGGGGCGGCAGGCAACGCATGATTACATGATGACCTTACATCAGATCTCATAATATGCAAAAGGGGGCACAGTCACCTTCTCACCTCCCCATCCTTCCGCTGTGCCCCCCCCAAATCTGCAACCGAGAAAAAGCTTGGTTTATTGACTGCCAGCCTTATCCACCACACATTCTTCCTCACACACCCACTCGATCTGTTCTCACAGGCAAACAGGTATAGGTAGAGTATGTACCAGGCAAAAAGAGATCGCGGCTGGCGACACGCGAATGCAACGGCGCGATTTTATTCTTGGCCCCCCTCCTCTCCCTTCTTCCTCTGCCGCTGTTCCAGAACCCAAAGCACTCATCCGGGCGGCTCGCTGCAGGTCATATGCATCTCATCCCGTCTTCTCCGTGCACTGACTGGACTCGAGGGATGGGGAGCTTGGCGGCATCTACCTCGGCTAGTACCGTTCCAACTCTCCGATAGTAAACAAGATAGGACTATTGGATTTTCACTAGGCGCGGTAAAACCCCGGCTAATTCTAAGGATTTTCTATACTTAATCGGAGCATTAGTATTAATAATTATAATAATATATAATTAAAATAAGCTATAATTATAAATTAAATTAATTATAAGTTAAATATTGTAATAATTATTTTAAATAAATACGATAATATAAAGGAAATATTATATAAAAGGCGTTATAATAATAAGTAAAGCGTTTAATATTATTTTATATAGTAATAATAATTTATTTAAATAACTATTTTCCTAAGTCTTATTATTATTATTTTATTATAAAAATTAAATAATAGTAAAATAGTATATAATTTATTAAAATAAAGCCTTTTTATTAATTAATTTAATTTAAAAAATAATCTTTAAAATAGTAATAATTTACTTTTTAAAGGGTTTATATTTAATAAAATATTCGGAAGTTTTTTATTTTAACTTTTATAAAATAAAAATATTATTACGTAATAATTTTTAATTAAATATTAAGTAATATAGTATTTTAATTACTTTTAAATTAAATAAAAATTATAAATACTTTACAAAAAGAGACTAAAAAATTATATAGGAATTTTATATTAATAATGCTTTTAACGTATAGAAAGATAATTAATAATTTATATAGGATAATTATATTATAGATTTAAAGGAAAAGGAAGATTTAAAGGATTTAATTAATTAAGGTTATACTTTTTTTAACCTTTTATAATTTAACTTTATTCCTTTCTTTACTATATAAATTAAATATATTTTTAATTTATGTGACGCAGTACAGTGGGAACTATAGTGGCGCACTATCTGTACATACTGTGTAGGTTATTGCTTTTACTTACCGGCCAGTTATATTATTTATATTCCTTTTTAGCCTTTAAATCTTAATTACCTTTTTTCCTTTCTTCTATACTTTAAAATCAACGATATTTAAGTAACCTACTATTAGAAGTCCCACTTCCTTTTACTTTGTTTAACCTTTGTAATAATTTTAAAGTTAACCTTACTTACTTAGGAAAGCTTAATAATATTTTACCTTAGGAACGACTTTGCTTAATATTAACGTAGGTTATTACGATTTAACTAAACCGACGTGTTTTAGTGACTTATTTAATTTACCTGAAGATTGTTTAGAAAAACCTTGACCGGTATTATAACGTGCTTTCCTACCGGACTTTAAAGTAAGAAGTTTATCGACATTCTTAAAAATAAAAATCGAAAGACTTTTTTAAATAGTTTAAAAGTTAATAAAAACGTACGATACGTATAGTTTATAAATAATACTTTTAAATTTATTATTTTTTAAAAAACTATAAATATTATTTAGTTGTAATAATTTTTAGAAGCTAGTTAGACTTACGTTAGTCGTTTAAAGTAAGTAGTATTAACCGTAACCTTTAATTTTAAAAAGGTAAAGGGAAAAGAAGAGACTTATATTTACGTTAACTTTTGTAAAGAAGTTATAAAGTAATTAAATAAAATCTATTATCGATTTATTAATAAGGATTTTAAAGAGGATTTATAAACTCGATTTAATAAACTTACTATTAAATATATTTAGAAAATAAAGAATAGATTAATAGGTTTTTTATTTACTTAATTTACGGTTTATAAGAAAAGGGATAGGTTATACCTCTTTATTTATAAAGGTATAATTACCGTTAAAGAGTTTAATAAAATAATATAAAAATTCCCTTAGGAAATATAAAAAGAAGTTAAATTATAAGTATTAATAACGGTTATATATTATAAATAATATTAATTACTATATTAACGTTATTTAAAGTTAAATAATAATTTAATTATTATTTACGATTAGGTTTTAATATTATATAATAAAAACCTTAAACTTAATAAAGGGTTATTAAAGAAATTAGTATAAGCCCGAAATTAAATAGAGGAGTTTAGTACTAAGTTTAAGGAAGTTAAAGATTACGTTAATATAATTAACGCTGCGGTTATAAAGACTTTCTTTAAATTATAAAACGTTTATTAAGCGACGGCGTATTTATTACCTATACCTCCCTTTATTACTATTTTTATTTATTTATAATAATTTTATAAATACGTTTATTAATTGCTAAAGATCTTTAATTATTATTTAACCTTTAACGTCGCCGACTATATATTACCGATTACTTTCCGCTGTCCTCGATTTAAATCTCCCCTTTATAAACCTACCTTATCTTATTTAAGGATAATTAGTATAGCGCCGAGCGGAAAGAGAAGTGTTAAAGTATTTAACTTTATTAAGTTTTATAATAAGAAAGATAAGGATAATTTAGACTTTAATTTATAATTATAATAATTTTATAATAAGTTTATTATAAATATAGATTATTTCTATAGTAAGTTTATTAAGTAAGTTTATATTAAAAGTTATTTAAGAGGTAAGGTAATAAAAGTATTAGAACCGTACTTCCGGAAGACCTATTTTAATTATATTAAAAAGGTAGAGGATTTATTAAACTATTTTTAATATAAGTATTACGACTATAATTAATTTAAGAAGGTATGTAAGGAGCTAGAGAAGTTGAAATTTAAAAATGTAAAAGACTATACTTTATTTTATAACGATTTTGTTTAATTAATAAGTAAATGCTATATACTATATAACGATTAGAAATCGGAATTTAGACGTAAGCTACTTAATTAAATATAGTAAGCCCTAGTTACTGAATATATAAATCCCTTCTATATATTCGATATGTTTATAAGAGTGGCTTTGGAAATTTACTTAATCGATTAGTAAATATAATAATTTACGGTAATTTCTACCGGCTATACCGGCACTTCTCGATAAAACGGAAAAGGTAAGACCGGTAAAGCCTTAAATAGCTTTAATTCAGGATTTAAGGCTGGATTTACAATTATTAAAAAATTAAACCTTATACCGGAAAAAATAAAGAAGCTTTATATTAAGGGGAGGTGTTTTATTTACCGAGAATAAGGATATTAATTATAGAAGTGCCTTTAAAAGGATAAGGAAGCTGGGAATAGTTACTTCCGGGAAAAAAAAATCGCTGTTATTTAAGCTAAGTAAGTAAATTAAAGATCCTTTACCTTAAAGGAAGAAATATCCGTTACGGTAATTTAGCCGAGGTCGGTTAAATAGTAAATAAATGCTTTATCTAATTCAGAGGAGGAAAACTAATGTCCTTAGGGCTTATTGACTCTCTCTTAAGGGCTTTATCTATATTATTATAAGTGCGAGGAAAGAAAGAAAATATCTTAAGTAAATATTTAAGGGGCGTACCCTTTAAGTTATTATATACGTTAGTTTAAAATAGATTGTCTTTGACTATTATAAATTGTTTAATAAATATAGAAGTAAATAGGTATTTATTTATAAATATCTATTTTACTAAGTGGTTTAAGAAGTTACTAAAGATTAAAAGATTTAATATTATACCGGGAACTATCGGCGGCTTTAATAGGCAAACTATTTAAATTATCGATATTATATTACATATATACCTTACGATTTAAAATCGTATGCTCTGTAATAAGGTCTTCCTGATTATCGACTATACTTATAATTTAATAGTAGAACGGAAATAGTTTAACTACTATAATACTTTAGTAAATTATTAACGACGACGCCTGCTGCCTTTAGAGAAATAGCCGGTTAACTTTAAATATTAGTAATAAGTAAATATTTCTATAGATAATAGCTCTGTAGGGAAACTATACCTATAAACCTAAATAAATACTTAACGCCGGAATAAATTAATAGAAGAGAAAGATAAACGACGTTATATAGGTCGAGAAATTCGAGATTATATTTTACAATTAGAATAATAGTAGAAAAAGGCAGGTAAACTAAAACCTATTATATTACCCCCTCTAATATCCTGTATTTTAAAAAGAAATAAATGCTTTATCCTTAACTAACTACTAACGGTACTTAAGTCGGTAATTACCGAAAATCCAAGTTTAATTAGAAAGATAAATAAGTAGTTTGACTTACGCTTTCGTCTTTAAAAATCGGAAATTAAACTTTACGGTAAAAAAGTTTGCCTTAATAATTCGAAGCGCAGGCACGATACTTATAAGGTATATACTTTTATTTAAAATTAGTACGGTTAGTACTATAAATATAACAATATTATAATTATCAAAGCCTTAGGTTTTAATTTAGCCTATAAAGATATATAGGTATTAGAAGTTATTACTTTATATAAAATCGACTATATTATAAAGATTAAATATAAAACGATATTAAATAATACTACGGACCTCCGATAGAGAGTAAAAGACGTAGTGCTACTTATGTATTATAATTTACTTAATATATTTAATAAGTACGATTTTAACGTAATTATACCTTAACATATAGACGTAAATTATAAAATTAAATTAATAGATAGGGTAAAACTAAAGGATTTAGGTTATACTTCTTTATATAAAATATCTATGAAAGAACTAGAGATATGTAAAGAGTATATTACGGAATAATTGAGGAAAGGATAGATTGTACTTAGTGGTATGCCTTAAGTAGCCTCTGTCCTATTTATTAAAAAGGCTAATGGAGGACTTTATTTTTATGTGGACTATAGAAAGCTGAATATAATTATAAAGAAAGACCGATACCTACTTCCTTTAATTAACAAAACTTTTATTAAGATCGGTAAAGTTAAAGTGTTTTTTAAGATCGATATTTAGCAGGCCTTTTACCGGATACGACTTAGCTTAAAAGCCGAGGAATTAACGGCCTTCCGGACTTAATATAGTTAATTCTAATATAAGGTACTTTCCTTCGGGTTAACTAATAGGCCGGCGACCTTTTAAAGATTTATTAATAATACCTTTATAGACTATTTAAATAACTTCTATAGTGCCTATATTAACGATATCCTAGTATTTTCCGAGTCTGAAGAAGAATATATAATTTACGTATAACATATACTTTAACGGTTAAAAGAAATCAGTCTATAGGCCGATATTAATAAATACAAATTTTACGTTAAAGAAATTAAATACCTAGGTTTTATTATTAGTACTAATAGTATTACTACCGACCCCTAGAAACTAGAAGCGGTACGGGATTAGTAACCCCCTAGGAATATTAAGGAAGTATAATCCTTTTTAGGATTTTATAACTTCTATTAACGATTTATACGAAAATATAGCCGGATCGTGCGTCCCCTTACTTTACTAACGAGAAAAAACACGCCTTTTATATAGTTTTGTAAATACTAAAGGGCGTTTAAGGAACTTAAAAACCGACTATTATCTACTCCCTTACTAATATATTTTAATTACGACTGCTTGATAAAATTAGAAACCGATACTTTTTAAGGCGTATTAATAAACGTTTTAATATAATTAAGAGATGATGGGGATTAGTATCCGGTAATATTTTATTCCGAAATATTGACTAGAGCGGAATATAATTATTATATTTATAATAAAAAGTTACTTACTATTATTAAGGCCCTCTTCTTTTAAAGATTTAAATTAATAGGTCTATAGAATCCTAAACTATTCTTAATTATTATAGACTATAAAGTATTTAAATTCTTTAATATTAAACGACTATTAAATATTTATTAGGCTAGATAGGTAGAGCTAATATTATAATATAACTTCTATATTACTTACCGGCCTAGTAAGGAGAATACCGCCGCTAACGCCTTATCTAAGAAAACGGAGGACGCCTTTATTTAATAGGAAAAGAGAGAGGCTTATAAGATAATATAGTTATTTATTCCTTTAAGGAATACCGATAGGCTTAATTTTTAATAAATAAATAAGTCGGTAAGTTTAATTAATATAATATTACTTATTAAAATCGACGAATAGGAAGTACTGTTTTTTAATTTTCTCTATAATAGAGAAGACTTACTATCGGACTCTAGATTTATTTTTATCGACGCTCTATTAAAAATAAACGTTAAATACCTAGAACTTAACGATTACTATACGTAAGTACGGTTTAACCTTGATAGTATATTTAAAATAAAAAGTAAGTTACTCTTATAGGAAGGGAAGTTAGTAGTACTTACTACCGACGACCTCTATATATATATAATTAAAGAGATTTACGACCGGTTAATAACGGCTTATTTAAGTTAGGGGAAGATTTATAAATTAGTTTCCGAATATTTTTAATAATTACGAATAGCGTTAAATATAGATTAATATATTATTAATTATATAAGCTACCGCTTTTTAAAGTACTTATGCAATAAGACCCTAGGGCTATTATAACCTATCTTACTTTTTAATTAATTATAGAGTTCTTTAATGATTAACTTTCTTAAATATTTAAAGGATAAATATAGATTCGATAATTTAATAATTATTATCGACCGTTTAAGGAAAATTAGTTAGTCTATTTTATACTATAAAACTATAATAGTTTAAAGAGCCGTTAAGTTATATTATTAAGGACTATTTTAACTTTTAGGATTATCTAACGAGATTATTAACGATTAAAGACTTTAATTCTGCTTAGATTTTTCGGAAGAAATCTTACAAATAATTAGGTTTTATTAAAAGCTAATTACGCCGGATTACTTATAAACCGCAGAGTTAATCGAAAGATATAACACTATTATAAATTAACGCTTAAAACTATTTATTAATTATTATTAGGATAATTAGTCTGAGACTATCCCGGAAATAGATTTTACTTAAAATAGTTTAAAATAAAATAGTACTTGACTTTTACTATACAAGATTTTTACAGGGTTTTCTATATTAATATACTTTAATTAGGAATCTTATATTTAAAGGTAGAAGGATATCCTATATAGTAAACGCTACTTTTATAAAGATATATAAAAGTTTACTTAATAGATTAAAGGATATATAGATTTTATAAAGAAGAATTTTCTAAAGGTTTAAAAGCAATAAACTACTTAAATAAATTAATACCGCCGTATTCCCGATTTTAATATAGGAGACCGGGTAGTAATTTTAAAGAAAACAGAATTAACCGGAAAACTTAACAATAAATTTTTATTCCCTATTATTTAATAATATTATAAAATTATCGAAAAAATCGGTTATATATATAAACTAAATATACCAGCGATATAAAAACGCTTAATTATTTTTATATTTAACCGTTTAAAGAAATTTCCGAATAATTCCTTATCCGGCTAAACGTTAGAAAACCCCCTAAGTAAATCCGTCGAACTTAAAGGGGAATTAAAATATAAAGTTTTAAAGATTTTAACGAGTTATATATTTTATAAGAAACTATAGTATTAAATAAAATAAAAAGGCTAGGACTTAAATTTAGAATAATACCTAATAAACGACTTTAAAAACTCTGCTGCCCTATTAAAGAGGTTCTATAAAAAAAACCCTAATAAAGCAAAACCACTGTAAAGACTAAGAGAATAATTAAAGGTAACTAAAAATAAGGAACTAGCGGAAAATTATATGGAAGATAAATTACCGGTTATATAAAGAAAGGTATTTAAAAGGTTAAGCAGGAGAAAAATCTAAAGGATTATATAGATTAAAATCGTAGGTTAATAAGTAAAGTTATAGAGAGAGCTTTTAATAGCGGTTTATAAAGTAAAATAGTATAATAGAATAAGACTAAAGCCCTTAGGAAATTCGTTAGAAAATCTCCCGGGTTAATCCTCCTCTATCCTAAAAATGCAGGCCGCTAATTGGCTAGTTAAAGATCTATAACGCAAAAAGTACGGCAATTCGAATCAGGTACGTATTAATTATTTTTTTTTCTAGTTTTTTAATAAAGGCTTAGGGGCTAAGCCTCACTTATAGGGGGGGATGTGACGTAATATAGTGGGAACCACAGTGGCGTACTGTCTATATACACTATGTAGGTCATTGCTTTTATTTACCGGCTAGTCATATTGTTTATATTCCTTTTTAACCTTTAGATCTTAGTTACCTTTTTTCCTTCCTTCTACACCTTAGAATCAACGATATTTAAGTAACCTACTATTGGAAGTCCCACTTCCTTTTGCTTTGCTTGACCCTCGTAACAATTTACTTAAATTCCTTAAAAATTTAATTAACGAAATTACTTATATTATATTATTTTTTAAAGTAATTTAATAAAAGGTCAATAAAGTAATTAATAAAGTATATTTTAAAAACTTTATTTAATACTTTTAAATAATATTACTATATATTAATTAACTCCTTTATAAATATAATAAGTATTTTATAAATAAAAGTATAAAAAACAAAGTTTAATAATTAAAGTACTTTTCTTTAACTTTAAACTTTTTAAACGATAAAAGCAGTTTTATAATAATATAAAGGTTTACTTAGCCTTTTCTCCTTTTTTTAAAACTACCTTTTAAATTTAATAATTTATTATTAATTAATTTAAGGCTTTTAAGAAATAATATAAAGACTAAGGCTACTTTAATAAAAATTAAGGTTTACTTT
>JAULSY010000197.1:0-39151 GCA_030512305.1 Cercophora samala | reverse complement strand
AAAGTATCCTTTCCTTTAATTAAATAGGACTGAATTAATTTAAATTAAATTAATTTAAATTAAATTAAATTAAATTAAAATCTATTAATTATAATTATTATATATAACTATTAATTATAATTATTATAATAATAAATATAATAAATAATAATAAATAAAAATATCCCTCCCTTTAATTAAATAAGACCGAATTAGTTTAGATTAAATTAATTTAGATTAAATTAAACTAAAATAGGATTGGAAAAGACTATAACTATTAATATAATTATTAATATAATTATAGTAACTTTAATATTATATAAAGGCTTTATTATATTAAACTTAAAGGCAGTCTTTTAGACTTTTAAAACAGGATAAAAAACCTAGGAGCAAAAACAGTCTCGCGATCGGGAAATTAGAAGCATCCATAAATCCTTATAGACCTTCGTGAACTCCGGTATAAAGATTTATACATACTATAGAAGGTTTAAAAAGAAGGAGAGTTTTTTAGTGGTGCTTATAGTCTATATAAACTACCTTTCTTACGCTCTTTAAATTAGACTTTTACTCTTTAGACTTTAATCAATACTTCAATATAACTAGGTTCTTTAAGTTCACAAACACCCATAAATAAACGAAAACGCGGGGATATCTCTATGATAGAGTGTAATGGCGAAGACTAGATGTCGGCCTAAAAGGTTTAGTAGGTACCTTAGGCAGTTGAGAATTTTTTGTAGATGAAGCTGTGCTGTGTAAAGATTGTAGGTACCTAGGTGGGGAATTTCAAATCCATCCTGGTCACATATATAGCCTGAGGCATGACCTAGCTTCCAAGCTAGCAAAAGCCGAGAGCAAGTAAACCAGAGCAAGTGAGTAAGAACCAAGTGGCCAGGTTCTTTTCAGGTCGTTGCACCACTCTGCTTTTCCGGGAGGTAGACCGGGCATGAAGAAGAGTCTCAGCTCACGGCTACCAGAGTAGGTACTAGAGCCTGGCACATACAATGCGTATCACTCAACTTCTCTGTTCGCCTTGCGAACGGTAGGAGTGTTGCAGATCAGGAACATGTGATGTTTATATCGGTCAAGAAAGCCAGGAGGAGACGTTGCAAATATCACCGGCAAGTCAGAAGAGACAAAACAAAAAGCAAACGCCAAGCATCCCTCCAGACAACAAGCCAAAGTCATCCTTCTGTCACAGAACAGGGCAATACAAAAGTACAGTGCAAAGGAATATGTACCTGGTTGATAGGTAGTGAAAGGCCACTGTCAAGAAATTAATATGTTATCCTCTTATACTATTTTTCAATATCCACTGTGCTCGTGCCGTCGTACCCGAGTCACGCTGACGCCAAGTCGGTCTACTGCAAAGTACTTCTTGATGGGGACCAGCCAAGGATCAGGGGGGTGGGCTTCAGAGATATCAGGCCAGCAGCTGATTCTAGGCAACATAGCCACCCACCCTTAGGCGCCTTCCCTTTTCTCTATATACGCCGAATCGCCCTGCTCCTTGTATACAACAGTCACAACTCTCATGAGGCTTCCACAAGTCCGGCAACTCCAGCGACAAAATGCAGAAGACAAAAACAGGGCAAGGCCCAACGTCGAGCCTGCGTTACTATGGAACCGCCGCCGCCATCGCGGTTTCTTACCTTGGGCTACTAATCACGCCATGGGTGCTCACATGCATCTTGCATTATCGTCCTATCGCGGCAGGGCGACCGTTTTATGAGGGACTCCCCTGGAAAGCCTTCAGTTCGAGATATCCTGCGCTCGACACGACCAAAGGTCCTCAGTTTCTATTTGCTATCCAAGCGCTCAATGCCGTCTCTACGCTCGTATCGATCCCCGTCATACTCGCTCTACTGGCTCGCGCCGCCGTCGTCTATTCGCAGCGGCGTACTCCCAAACAGACACTGAGCGCCCGCCAGCTATTCACACTGGCTGACGGAAGATGGCTGACGGGAGGATATACACCCCTTTCCATATACGCGGTATCTCTTCTGGCAGTGGCTCTGAGCCTACCACTCGTGCGGTCCTTGCTGATATCCACTGAGACCATCGCCGTTGCTAGTCCCACGAGCGGAAATTGGATGGGCTTGCCTGGCTACCTGCTTGCATACGATGTCGACCCAGCCGAACTGTCCATGGTCGGTCAATATGATGCCGTGGGTAAAACC
This sequence comes from Cercophora samala, assembly GCA_030512305.1. Taxonomy (NCBI): domain Eukaryota; kingdom Fungi; phylum Ascomycota; class Sordariomycetes; order Sordariales; family Lasiosphaeriaceae; genus Cercophora; species Cercophora samala. The sequence continues at coordinate 36,995 of JAULSY010000197.1, read as the reverse complement.
CGGGCCCGTTTACTTTCTACAAGCTTCATACAAGCCGAGCCTCATGTATGGGGCTTTGAACACCACAGCTTGACTGTTCAAAATGTCCGCGGTGTCATTCAGCCAGGTAGATACTTCGTTTCAAAGATGCCCATGGGGACGAATACAGGCATGATTCGTGCGCATGCTCTGCGCTTGAACAGCAGTGCTCCAGTTTGCACAGACATTCCCGAGCAGGACTTCCCCTCGCCTTGCCCTGGACCTAAGCCGTTTGTGACATCGATGGCAACCGAGGGGCTTTCTGTTGATCTCTCTATCAACATCTGCGTTCCCGGTAACCAGAGTGGTGAGTCTTCACCTTCCAGTCCTTCCTTTCTCTCGCTCCTTCTTCTTGTCCATGACAAGTACTAACACATTGCCGAACAGCGAGCCCATGGTCAGTGAGCTGGGATAGGCAGGAAATCACAGAACAACTTTACGTCCAAGTCCGACACCCCCGGTCCTCCCCCACCAGCGCTTTGTATAACACTACCATGGTTTGCACCGTCAACACGACGCGTGGCTTCTTTGAGCTGCCAAACTTCCATAACGATTTTACCCCCGGTCCCCTGGTGGATTCTATTCCCTCAAACGGGGAACTCATGGCCCCTCTCGATAGTTGGTGGTACGAGTTGCCAGCACAAGATTTAGAGCCATTGAGAAGGACAAACAAAGCCGAAATATGGGAGACCAGTGAGGAGGTATCTTCCGGTACCCTGATCGCACCAGGACCGCTCTCCATCTCAGCTCAAGCCCTGTTCGGCCCCGGCAGTTTTTTCCACGAGGCCCGAAGACTTTCCATCGACTCCAATGCAACCTGGTGGAACGCTTACCGCACAATGTGTACCGGCACAGGTATCCCCTTTTTCGAAGAGTGGAGTCTGATGTACCGGGGAAGTTGCAGCGGAGCGGGAGCCGACGGGGAGTTCTTGGACGAAAGGAGGGCTGCCGAAGAAGTGCGACGCCTGCTCAGAGCATCTTTCAATCAGCTGTTGGCAGGTAGCCCCACTGAGATCGATACAGCAGTCTCGTTTGCGAACGAAGCAGTGCTTACCATTTGGCCGGGTTCTTCGTTGGCACCCAGTCTCGTCCGCCCTATTTACTATAACCCCAAGGCCGAGACAGTCAAGCCACGCATCACCGGCGGGATTGCTGGCATCGCCGTCGTCTCAGTTTTACTTGGCCTACAAGTCCTTGGCATCATTCTCCTCACGCTGTACGTCTACAGCTCGCCCACCTGGACCGAGACTCTCGACTCGCTGGCCATCATCCGCATTGCCCATCAGCTTGGCGGCGACGCAGAACCCATCAGCAAGATGCCTCTGCGGCCTGTCGGAGGGGAAAAAGACAAGGAGGTGCTCGAGCAGCTCGGCACCGTGAGCGCCTTGGTTGGTGTCGCTGACCACCCCAAGGAGGTACGAGACGTAGAAGCTGCATCTTCCACTGGATCTGGCCGTGCCATTAGCCAACAACCCCAAAACCGCAGCCTTGAGTCGGAAACGGATACAGGATACACGCCCGTGCTGAGAGTTGGTGCACCGGGTGTCGTTACTCGCCGGAAGGCCGGTGGGACAACAAAGTAGAAGCACTCGTACATACATGTACAGGACATTTGAAGAGGAGGAAATACTCCGGGCGAAGGGTTGGTCTAGTGGATATCTTGATTGAACCGAGTAAAGAAGAACGAAGCTCTAGCCTGGCTCCAGTGAGTCAAGCTAGGTAGGTACCTGTACGGCGCCGAGTAGACGGTTTTAGCATCGAACAATATACAGTAGTTTGGGGAGATTTGCATCAATTGCAACTTACTTACTCCCATGGTGCATATCCATCTAGTTATGTTGAGTAGGCCCTCCAGTCCTTTTGTCCAGAGTCCTCCATCCTGTCAGATTGGCCCTGCAATAAGTGGCATCCCCCAGGGCATCCCAAAGTCAACACCACAAAAAACAAATACCCCAGGCCCGCGTCGTCAGGTTGAACCCCCACGAATCACCCACTGGCTCTGAAATCCGCCGCATGGATTGATGACGGGCAAGATGGAGCAGCAAAGCCAATTCGGAAACATGAAGGAAGTAGGAACACGCATTGATTCGACAGCTTGAATTCAGTAATCATATAGTGGTTCTGATCTCAGCAGGAAATCGTCGGAAAGAGGGGGAATAACTGCGAGGTTGTCATGACTGTGTCCTCAAAAATGATGCTGGTGTGGTCAATGGCTGCCGCTATCTCCTAAAAGTTGCGTTGTATTAAGGAGACATGTGGGCAAGATCCACATGGGGATCTCAAAATCAAAAACGTATAGCTCTCCAACTGACAGAAACAAGGAGCAGTGAAAAAAACAAGTTGGCAAGGCTCAAAGTCGGGAAATTGCGCGATAGTCACTGCTCTTGTGAGGAGCAAACCTCGACGCTTGGAGGGCAGATGTCAAGATAATATCGGCGGGCGAGGTGCATCTTATCGATTAGATAGGTCATACAATCCTCCACACTCTCGTCTTCCCAAGATACCCCCTTGGGGACCGTGACCTGATACTTCCAAGCTCCTCATCCACATCCTGTATCCTGCCTGGGTTCTCCTGATAGACCACCGTCCTGCTCCAGGCGGCTACCAGCCTCTCCACCCCCGCCTTATCCAGCGCGTGTGGACATACTTTGACAAATGTCCAGTCATCGCCATGTTGCCTCAACAACATGGCCAGCCCAGGGTAAATCTCGACCAAGACCTCCTCGCGATCCAAACGCTTGACCTCCACCGTCTGAATCGTATCCTCACCATCGCCCTGTCCGGTCCAAGCAAAGAAGCCCCTCACTATCCTCGGTCTCATAATTTTCATGACCTTGTTCTTGGGGTCGAACTCTAACGCTTTGTCCTTTTCAGACGCAAATCTCGACCGAGCAGGAAAGTCAGCAGCGCCTTGTAATGATTTCGAGTTGGGCCAAGGCACCGTCCAATCTGCAGCCCAGGAGGGCAAGCCCTTGATGGCGGGTGCTGACTTGATCAGCGACAGGAAGAACCCAGGGCCGTGCCGTCGAATGAGGAGGGCCGAGTACCCGGCATACACTTGAGCCACAGGTGTGAAATAGCTGACCTTGTCCAGCTCCTCTCGCCCAGCTCCGACTCCGTCCAGCCAGTGGGCAATATTGAGAACGCCGAAGATCTTGTCTCTCGGGTCTTCACACTGCCTGCCGCTAGTCTCGATCAGCAGATCCAAAAGATGTGAGCCTCGCGAGCTTCTTTCTTGGTTAGCAACGGGCTTCTGCCGTAGCAAAACAAACACCCTCCCCACGTCGATGTCCCTTTGTCCTTGAGACATCAGCATGCTCAACAGATGCATAGCCCGTTCTCCAGTTGTCTCTCGGTTACCGCACAACACTCGGATCCTTTTCATCTCTGGGAGAGAAACCTCCTGGAGCACCCAGACTCTCTTGAACCACCTTCTAGAGAAGTATTCTCTCAAAACCCGGTGCAAGTCGTTTGGCTCAGGCGGCCGCCTTGGTATCACCCCCATCGAGTAGACCATCCGCAGCTCCCTCACCAGTCTTTTCACCCTTTCAGAATACCCTCTTATTAGCCGACCCATCTCCTCCATTCGTATGGCAACGTCGTTGCTGACTTCTTGTAACCTGCCCAGCACTCCCTCAGCCGGGTGAAAGAACTGAAGAGCAGACTGTGGACTAAACAGACCCCCGGATGGCACTGCCAGCTTCTCGGCGTCAATATCATTAAGCCAGTCATACAGTCCATCCGTCTGCGGCGTTCCTTCTCCGGTGTACACCACGACCTGCCTCGCCGAGACAAATATCCTCGACATGAGCTTCACCTGCTGACTCCTTTCCTCCAGGTCAGCCTGGTTGATACACACAGCATCGATCCAAACCGGCCTCTGTTTGTCCCTCCGTCGAAGCCTCCGCATGGCCATTTCGCAGTTGTGACCGATCCCAAGCTGCCGGTGTGTCCCTCTTTTCGCGTTGCACACCACCGAGATGTGACCCGTCTTTGCGGTCTCACCCTCCTCATCAGCCCAGGTATACGAGAGCGCGTCGTACGTCGGATTCGTCCGCAAATCTACGCTCCGAATCTCCCCCCTCAGCGGTGCCATGTAATCACCCTCGGGGAATATAGTCAGCAGCCTCACCGAGGTAGGCGTACCCAAGATCTCAAAGGTATACCGCTTAGTCTCCTCTTCTCCATCGTCCCCTTCGTTCTTATCCTCCCCCCTCCCAAGCTTCTCCACCGCAGCCCCGTCCCTCAACTTCATCCCTCCCCAGACCTGCACCCTCAACCACAGGTTCTGCACCTCCCTCGGCAAATCCACCATCTGCCTCCCCAGCCTCTTCCACTCGTTGATGTCCCCTGCCCTCCAGCACAGCCCCACCGCCCACCAGATCACCAGGACCACTTGCACGATAGACATGATCCACAGCACCAGGACAGTGATGCATGGTATACCGAAACTCCATGCTATTCCCTTTAGACACTTCTTTGAGATCTCCCGGGCGGGTCTGTCGCCTCGTTTGCCGCGGTAGATTTGAACGACAATGATGGCAGGCCAGGAGGCAGGAATAAAGGGCGTGAGGGCGACGACGAGGAGGATGAGAGGGATGGCGAGGGGGAGGGGGACAATGAACAAGCCCCCCATGTTTTGTTTCGTCTAAATCTTTGTGGTATAATAATGTTGTGAATAATGGTGTAATATCCGTAGAAAATGTAGGTGATGTTATAAGAGATAAAAGATATGTGACCATTTGTCTTGGCCGTAAGGAGCGTCATGGAGGAGTCAAATGCGGTTGTTCCCCTTAGAAAAAAGCGAGATGGGTACCTAAGAAGGAGGAGACATCGAAGTAAAAGACAACTGTTGCTTAAAAGAGTGACGAGTCAGCTTCGCAGCTGCGCTGAAACACACCACACATTCACCACACACACCACCCCGTTCGCCGCGCCGCACTCGAGCTGAAGATGCGAATGCAGCCAGCCGCCGCCGCGCCGCAACGAGATCCGGGGCGTTGGGATCGTGTCGTGGATGGATCAGATGGCGGGCTGTGCTTTCTCCACACAGACACACACACACACCATCTCCCCAAAATCGTCGCAACTCAAGTGGCCATCTCCCGAGGCTGACCGTCGGTGTAGACGGGAATGCGTGATGATTTTTCGGTGGTGGAAGGGTAAAGAGTGACTGGATAAGAGAGGGAATACTCGGTGAGAAAAGTGTTGAGAACTAACAGCGGCCACCATTTCGGATGGAGCTGGTCATCTTCAACGGTGTGGAGGCCTTGGCACGGAGCATCCCGAGGTTCTCTCAACATCATTAAATCACAACAAGTGCAACCCAACCAGAGGACATGGACATGTGCATTTTTCACCGAGTTTTTACCCGTGTCTAACCTCATAAAAGTACAATTTACTCGCCAAGGATATCAACCATAGCATCCTCACCTCACAAACTCATTCAGTGACTTTGCGTCTTCAAAACTGACCTTGCCATCCCCCTTGACGCTGGCAATGTGAATCTTGGTCGGCTTCTCCTCTGGCTTCGTCTCTTCAATCCTGGGGTGGGTGGCCAGCTCGACAGCCTCTGGCACCACTCCGGCCTTGGTGTCTGCAATCTCGTTGACATCATCCTCGGTCAATACATCCCGGACCCGGACGCCACGACTGGACACGAGGATTGTTCTCGGCCCTTGAAAGTGAAGGAACAGTCTGTCGCCCCATATCGTCCTTCTGGTCGCTGTTCTCAGGCCAAACAGGAAGCTGGCAAGTCCCTTGTACGTCGAAGTGTCGCGCATGGCGTTCCAGAATCTGGCCACTCGGTCGGGCATGAGCCTCTGGGACGCAGCCTTGATGGAACTCGGCACGGCGGGAATCTGGAAGCTAAAGGTGGTGCTCTTGAGCCGGAAAGGTCGTGGTGGGTTCTTGTTGATGGTATAGGCAACCACATGTGATGGATGCAACACAATCTCCTCCCCTTCCTTGAGGACCATATCGTAAACCTGTCCTGGTGCAGACAGAGCTGCCAGTCCTCGGCCGGTGATGTATGTGTTGCCCCAGTGTGCTAGGGACAGCCCTTGTTGGATACGGGGCGATAACCTCAAGGTATGTCCCGTCCAAGCAAGGAGCGCATTCCTTTGCGCGATCACCCAGTCTGTGGTGCCATCGAGGCGGAGGATGGAGAAGGTTGTGTTGGCGGACTTGGTGGCTATTAAGGCGGTAACTGGGCTTGTGGAGGTGATGCGCTGGTAGAGGAACGGGATGCCGAGAAACGCTCGGCTCGTAGGGGAGAGGATGGACAGGGCGGAGTGTACCTGGGAAGCAAACGGTCAGTTTTTATGCTTGACGCCAAGGCTACCTTGGGCATGATTAGACATACATTTTCCACCTTACCGCCCACGGACACCAAAGTGCCTCGTCTCGTGTAGAGCCGCTGGGATGCCGAGAGGGAAACCGACAGCAGGGAATGTGGAGCGCCAATCACCTCGAATTGGGCATCTTGAAGCTGTCAGCAATACCATCCCCCACAGAGTGCCCACGTTGCAGGAGCCTACCGGTCTGAGCAACGCGGCCTGCGTCAAAGGCATCGGGGCCAGGCCGGTTGGTGGGGGATGCGCTAATCTGAACTGTTCGACATTGCCAGCAAACGAAGCTTGGCCGGGAGGAGAAGGATGTGGCGGTTGGTCGGGCAAGTCTCGTTGTCTGAGATAGGCGGAGGAGAGGCGCTTGACCGCGCATTGTGGCCTTGAAGGCTTGAAACCACAGCGAGTGGCTCGTCGTTGTCGTCGTCGTCGTCTAAGGTGTTGATGCGGAAAATGCAGGTCCCGGTAATAAATTCCATGGAACCAAGCTTTGGGATGACGGGACACAAACCGCTCGAGCGTTGGACTTGGCACCGGCAGCACCATCTTCAAGAGCACAGACCAGTTACTTCCAAAGACAGCGCTCTCCACAGCGGACACCCGCCAGGGTTCAGTGGAGATGGCCCCTGTTGCCTCGGTGATTGGCCCTCAAATTGACGTGGTCCCACTCCTGTCCCGAGCACGGCCACCAATTTGGAGGAGAAGGCATTAACGGGAATTGCACTTGCATTCGTTGCACCCTCACCGCGACACCTCCTCCCATCAGCGATTGGGCAGTCTCCTTTGTCGTTGTATCAGCCCTCCTCTCCTCTCCTCTCCTCTCCTCTCCTCCTCCCGCCGCCACGCCATATGTATATGCCCGTCCTTTGATCCGACACTTCGAAGTCCCCCCACGAAATGTCGGTTCGCGTTGTCGCCAGAATACGCCCTCTTCTCGACAAAGAGCTGGATAAGGACATCATTGTCAAGGCCGACAGAGCCCAGGATGGCAAGCCGTTGACCATTGTCAAGATCCCGAGTCCCAAGAACGAGGCTGAAGAGTTCTCGTTCGCCTTCAACAGTGTTTACGATCAGGCCACCACCCAGGAGGAGTTGTTCACCGCTGAAGGCATGTCCACCCGTTGGGCATCGAACGCGTTTCCCAAGCCGAGACTAACCGTGGAGCAGTGGCACCGCACCTGAAGGCGTTATTCCAGGGCTACGATGTGACAATCTTTGCCTATGGAGTCACAGGTACGGGAAAGACGCACACGATGCGTGGTGGGCTCAAGCTGGCCGAGCGTGGTGTCATTCCCCGCCTCTTGAGTAACGTCTTCCGCAGAGGAAAGAAGCTGGCCAAGGACAGCAACGGGGAGACAACTGTGGATGTAGCCTTGTCCTACTACGAAATCTACAATGACAAGGTGTTTGACTTGTTGGAGCCACCAGAAAAGCGGACGCCTTCTGGTCTCCCATTGCGCGAGAAGGACGGCAAGACAATGGTGGTTGGGCTATCCGAAAGAACATGCGAGGACCTCAAGGACTTTGAGAAGCTGTACATTGAAGCCAACAACAACCGAGTGACGGCCGCCACCAAGCTCAATGCCCACAGCAGCAGAAGCCATGCCATCTTGCGGGTCAAGGTGACACAGACGACGGGGGACATGGTCAGGGAGAGTACAGCATCAGCCATTGACTTGGCCGGCTCGGAAGATAACCGGCGGACAGATAATGGGAAGGAAAGGCTGATAGAGTCGGCCGCCATCAACAAGTCGCTTTTCGTGCTGAGCCAGTGCATCGATGCCATCTCTCGCGGCGACAAGCGCATCCCATATCGGGAATCCAAGATGACCCGGATCTTGTCACTGGGCCAGAATAACGGTATCACTATCATGATCCTCAACCTGGCCCCCATCCGAAGCTACCACCTCGACACGATCAGCAGCCTGAACGTTAGTTCCCGGGCCAAGCGCATCGAGGTTCGCGAAATCGAGAATGAGGTTGTGTTCAAGCAGCTACCACGGAGTACTGTTGGGTTGGGGGGTCCCAATGTCATTCGTCAACCTCTCCGGCCATTGGCGAACGCCCACAATGTTGCCACGGGTGCAGTCCTCGCGGCGAAAGCTGCCGAGAAAGCTGCCGAGAAAGCTGAGAAGCCGGCCAAGGCCTTTATGGTTTATACTGACAAGAAGCCCGCCGCCATCCCAGCACGACCCGTGCCTGCTGTAGCCAACACCTCCTCGAAGCTTCAGCCGCCCATGGTGATCACGAAACGGATATCAGACGTAGCAGATTCAACGCTCCGGCCGTCGAAGCTCGCCCGCCCTACCCAAATTGGCCTTGCCCGCCCACCGGTGGCTGCGCCGCCAAAAGAACAGCAACTATCCATCTCGGCAGCGCAAATCGAGGCCATGGTGGAGAAGAAGGTCGCCGAGATTCTTGCCTCACGCGCTGCCGAGCTCACTCCCCCCGCGACGACCCCCGAACCTACCGCCCAACCCAAGGAAGAAATCAGCGAGGACGTCAAGCGGCGTTTGGAAGCCCTGGAGAAGCGTATCGAGAAGGAATCCTCCCGAGAGGACGGACGGTCGGAAGGTCTCCGTCTGCTGCTTCAGGCACGCCAGGCCAAGGAAAGGGGTGAAGACGAGGAGGCACTGCGGCTGTATGAGAGCGCATTACCGTACTTCCCGGGGCAGACAAAACTGTTGGCCAAGATTGAGAAGCTCAAGATTAAACTGGGCAAGATGGCGCCAGAGGAGAGGACGACGCCCAGGAAGACCAAGAAGATGATGGTACTGAGAGATGAGGATGGGGAATATGATGGAACAGAGGCTGACGTGGAGGATGATGTTCCCCTGCGACAGCGCAAGACATTCAAGAAGAAGGCATACAAGACATCAGACGGAGAAGAGAGCATGGGGCCAGCTTCGCCCAGGACACAGCAGCTGCTTGAGATTGTCAACTCGAGAGATTTGGCGCTTATCAAGGGTCTGCATGGGTTTGGGGCCAAGAAGGCGCAGGATCTGGTTGATGTCCTCAATCCTAAGGGAGATGGCACCGATGAGGTCAACAAGATCGCGTCATTGTCGCAGCTGAAAATGCTGCCTGGCATTGGCACTCGGACAGTGGAGAGGGCCTATGAAGGGCTTGCTCTGGAGGTGTAAAAGTGTTGATTCATTTCTTGTCTTTGGGTTCTGTTGATTGAGCATGGCCTGGCGTTTTGGGCTTTCACATGGGGTGGGAGTTCTGGTTCACAACCAACCGCAGCATATTGTTTTTAATGTTTTTTCGGAGCATGTCACACTCTTTGTTTGGGTATTCAGTTGGGTCAGGTGTTAGCTTTGCGTATGCCAGATACCACTGCTGTTTTGACTTTTTGCAATAAAAGCTAGATTGCTCTTTTCGGTTGCCTCTGCTTTGTATTTGTTGCCAGGGGTGAGCGAGAAAGGGGGACGGACTGATGCCTTTTTAGCCACACTTGTATGCGTCACAACCTCTGACATTCTCGGTCATCTCCTAGCATCCCACCCAAGTCACTCACGCTTGAACTCCGCAGTATGTTGTCACTTCGGGGGGTTTGTCCGGCATGCTTCCGGCAAGCCACATCTGAACTCCGGGTGTGGCTAGTGCATCTCCGGGGGTCTCGGCATTGCGAGGCGGAAGCTCCCCATTGCATCATTGAATGCCCCACCACCTGCACCCGCCATCAGTGCCAAATGCCAATTAATATCTCCGAGTTTCGCGCCGCAGCCTGGATGCTTCCTGGTGACATTTCTCTTCTCAAACGCTCTTCTCCTGCGACAATAACCTGTTGATCATGGCGCCCTGAATTGCGTCTCTCGACAACCACCGAGAGTCCACAAAGCACGCGGCCATTGGCACCCCATCCGACTTCGCGCGATTTGTGCGCCGATGACCTTGCCCACTGGCACACCCATTCTCGACGACGCGCAGACTGCGCCAGAAAACGCGAATACAAAGGCCGAATAGGCTTCCCGACGAAGCGCGGGTGTCGCGCCCCTTCTCCTCCAGCGCCATGGCTCCCCAAGCCCGAATCATGATGTCCTCGACGACAACCTTCCACCGGGCAGCCTTGGCCCCTCCCTCCTCCCTCCTTCTCCGAAGCCGAAGCCGGACGAGCACACCATGGAACAACACCCACCGACTATCCGCCCTCTCCCCGTCATCGCCCCTCCGAGCGGTTTTCCACACCAGTCTCCCCCGACCATGGGGCCCTCGCGGTCCGCCAACACCAGAACCCACCCAGACACAGACCCCAGCAGCAAAGGGAGCACCAAAAGGGGCAAAACCGCAGTTTGATCCCCTCGCGACGATAGACAAGTCAGCCCAGGAGCAGAGAAAGGCCGACTGGGCCATCATGAAGGAGATGTCACGGTACATTTGGCCAAAGGACAGTTTTGGCGACAAGATGAGGGTGATGCTCGCGGTGGGGTTGTTGGTCGGTGCCAAGGTGCTCAACGTCCAGGTGCCCTTCTTCTTTCGAGAGATTGTCGACTCTCTCAACGTGGACTTTGGTGCCACCGGTGGGACTGTCACGGCCGTTGCCGGGGCTGTGATTCTAGCGTATGGTGGCGCGAGGATAGGAGCTGTTGTTTCGCAGGAGTTGCGCAATGCTGTTTTCTCTTCGGTGGCTCAAAAGGCGATCAGACGGGTGGCTACCAAGACTTTTGGCCATCTTCTCAACCTGGACTTGAGTTTCCACCTGTCCAAGCAGACGGGTGGCTTGACGAGGGCGATTGACAGGGGTACCAAGGGTATCAGTTTCCTGCTGACGAGCATGGTCTTTCACATTGTGCCCACGGCGCTCGAGATCACCATGGTGTGCGGCATTCTTACCTATCAGTTTGGCTGGGAGTTTGCGGCAATCACGGCGTGCACCATGGCCACTTATACCGCTTTTACCATCTGGACCACTGCGTGGAGGACAAAGTTCAGGAGGCAAGCAAACGCGGCCGACAACAAGGCGTCGACGGTGGCGGTGGACAGCCTGATCAACTACGAGGCGGTCAAGTACTTCAACAATGAAAAATACGAGATTGGGCGCTATGACCGGGCCCTGCAGCAGTACGAGAAGAGCAGCATCAAGGTGGCGACCTCGCTGGCGTTTTTGAACTCTGGTCAGAATATCATTTTCTCTTCGGCGCTGACCATCATGATGTGGCTTGGTGCCAAGGGGATCGTGGCGGGGACACTGTCGGTGGGCGACTTGGTGCTCATCAACCAGTTGGTGTTTCAGCTGTCTGTCCCTCTCAACTTCTTGGGGTCAGTCTACCGCGAGCTGAGGCAGTCACTGCTCGACATGGAGACCTTGTTCAACCTGCAAAAGGTCAACGTCAGCATCAAGGAGAAGGAGGGCGCCAAGCCGCTGGTTCTCCCCAAGGGCGGCGAGATCAAGTTTGAGAATGTCAACTTTGGATACTACGAGGACCGCCCGATTCTCCGCAATCTGTCCCTGACCATCCCCGCCGGCAAGAAGGTGGCTGTGGTCGGACCGTCTGGGTGTGGCAAGTCGACACTGCTCAGGTTGCTGTTCCGCAGCTATGATGCGCAAAGCGGCAGGATTCTGATTGACGACCAGGACATCAAGGATGTTACTTTGGAGTCTCTGAGGAAAAGCATTGGTGTTGTCCCGCAAGATACCCCGCTGTTCAACGACACTGTTGAACTCAACATTCGGTACGGCAACATGGACGCCCCCGCCGAGGACGTCTTTGCCGCGGCGCAAAGGGCGCACATTCACGACAAGATCGAGTCTTGGCCACACGGGTACCAGACCAAGGTCGGTGAAAGAGGCTTGATGATTTCCGGTGGTGAGAAGCAGCGGTTGGCGGTTTCGCGGTTGATCCTCAAGGACCCGCCGCTGTTGTTCTTTGACGAGGCGACGAGCGCGTTGGATACGCATACGGAGCAGGCGTTGATGGGCAACATCAATGAGATTCTGCGCGGCAAGGAAAGGACGAGCGTTTTTGTTGCTCACCGGTTGAGGACGATTTATGATGCTGATCTGATCATTGTGCTGAAGGAGGGAAGTCTGGTGGAGCAGGGCACGCACAAGGAGCTGCTGGAGAAGGGCGGGTTGTATAATGAGCTGTGGAGTGCGCAGGAAAGATGGGGGGAGGAGGAGGAGATCAACGCTGAGGCGGAGAAGAAGGAGTAAGAGATGGTTGGACATGGCGGTGCACGATTGTATGTAAATGTGTACGTTGTTCTCTCAACATCGAGTAGGACGAAATGATACCTTTGTTTTGACAAGCCGATCATGACTTGTTCAATCACCCCAACATCTCTTTTCCTGTCTAAGCTTTCTGCCGTGGTAGCAATCATGGCTAGCACCGTTGACACAAAAACTCGGTCGGTTGACATCGGCCTACCTACCCCCTCGGCCGGGAATTACAGCGAGCACGGCATGACGTCTTGCCCTCGGTCACCACCACCCCGAGCCAGCACATGGCACCCCGCATTTGCTTCTCCGATGCCGCCGGATGCAAGAGCGGGAAGCCATATTTAACTCCCTGTCCATGAAACCGGGATATTGTTAGACTCACTATCCTTAGTTATCATCCATCTCACCACACAAACCTCAACATGTCCATCCGGATCCCCCCCAAAGGCGTCTACGTCCCCTCCCCCACCTTCTTCCTCCCCCGAGACTCCCCTTCCCTGACCACCGAGTCGACCCACGGCCAGCTCCAAGTCGACATCCCGACCCAAACATCCCACTCCATCTTCCTCGCCCAGTCCGGCATCACCGGCCTGGTGCTGCTGGGCTCGACAGGCGAAGCAATCCACCTCTCCCGCACCGAGCGCGCCTCCCTCGTCTCGGGCGTCCGCCAGGGCCTCGATGATGCCGGGTACGCCCACTACCCCATCATGGCGGGGGTGCTGACCAACGGGATCGATGAGACCCTCCAGTGGCTCGACGACTACGCCGCCGCCGGTGCGGACTGGGGGTTGGTTCTCGTGCCTGGGTACTTCGGCGCCGCCACCACGCAGGAGGGGATAGTGGAGTATTTTGGGCAGGTGGCGAGGCGGAGCAAGATACCGGTGCTGGTGTACAACTACCCGGGTGTGACCAACGGGGTGGTGGTGCAGCCCGAGACCTACGCAGAGCTGGCGGGGTTGGAGAATGTGGTCGGGGTCAAGATGAGCCATGGGAATGTCTCGATTCACCTGCAGGTCGGGCTGGATCCGGGGATTGATCATGAGGGGTTTAGGGTGTACAGCGGGTTCGGGCAGCAGCTGGGGCCGGTGGTGCTGTTTGGGGGGGCGGGGGTGATTGATGGGCTGGCGGGGTTTTATCCGAGGACGGTGGTGAGGTTGATGGGGTTGGTGGAAGGGGGGGAGCTGACGGGGGAGAGGAGAAAGGAGGTGCAGAGGTTGCAGTATGTGGTCAGCAAGGCGGAGGAGTTTATCGTGAGGTATGGGATCTTTGGGATCAAGGAGGCGGTGTTTAGGGTTACGGGGTTGGGCACGCTGGAGAGGGGGAGGCCGCCGCTGTTGGGGGGGTTGGCCGAGGGGGAATGGGAAAGGGGGAGGAAGCTGTTTTTGGAAGATATCGACAGGGTCGAGCGGGAGTTGAGGGGGGCGTGAAGGACCACCTGTCAAGGAACCATCTATTGTGGCAGGCACATATCAGACCACCTATGACTGCACCTCTGAAAGGGACTATCAGGCCTGTTGATTCCTTACCTTACACTCTGGTGACATGGAGCTTGCTGTTGACTACCTTATCTACCTTGAACTGCCCAGGTTGACCAAAGCTCCTCCCTTGATGGAGCAATGGTGAGCGCTCTGAGGGTGACCCACACAACACACACCCGTCGGTGCAGAGAGTGTATGCTTGGTACCCGACTCGATGCAGGAATATGGTTAGATGGCAGCAATGAGTACCCAAGGTACCTTACCTTAATGACAGCCAGTGTAGTGTCCTATGCTATTTAACTCCCACTACTATAAGTTGAAGTTAGTACTGGTCTGGGCTTCCTATTGGCGATTTGTTGATGGCAGGCATTGGGGGTTCCAGGTCGATAACACGGCGGGGGATAATTATCCTCCGACTTGGCCAATCTCAGCAACGTCTCCTCTTGACTCAAAACAATGTCTTCAAGAGCGCCACCGTTGACCGCATTCTGATATTCTTTGCAAGAAAACACCTTCCACTTCAATCATGTCTGCCAAAACAGCCATCCTAGTCGTTGACATTCAGAACTCCCTGGCAACAGATCCAGGGACCAAAATACCTCATGCAGCCCGGGTGTGCGAGGCCGGAACCAGAATTCTCCAAGTAGCTCGGCGGATTCGAGACACCCGAGTACGAGAACAAGGACTCCCTCCGGGGTTCATCACCGTCTTTGTGCAGCACCAAGAATCACCGGATGAGGGGCTTTTGATATGGGGAACAGAGCCTTGGGGTCTTGTATTTGAGCCGCGGCAAGACCTAGTGAATGAAGAGGAGTTTGTGGTAGCAAAATCAGTTCGTACGTCTCTTGCATTCCAGTACTTTCTCTAAGCTAGGCAGCGCTAAAACCTCGCCTCTCAATGACCTAGGGAATGCTTTTTCCAACCCGGTGCTTGAACAGATCCTCAGAGAAAATGGTGTGGAAGATTTGGTTATCTTCGGGATCCAGAGTGAATGCTGTGTAGAGGCCACCTGCCATGGCGCCATTGACACCGGGTTTGCAATCACTCTGCTCTCAGGGGCACACTCGACGTATCCCGAACCCGAGGCCACACCAGAAGAGATCGAGGCACAGGTGGAGGCACGCGTGCAGGCAAGGGGAGCGACAGTGGTCAGGTGGGAAGCTGCAGTCGAAGCATGGGAGAAGAAGGGCCAGATCCTCGGACCATATCATCAGTAGGGATTCAGTGATAGCTAGCCGCCCACAGATTCACCATGTCAATCTGAGATACTGACCTGAGTCAGCAAACACCTCACCTATCGTCTTCAAGATAGGGCATTGGGTTTCCGACCTCTAGCTAGGCAGGTATGCGCTTCCTTAGCTACCTACCTTCTTTGGAGGCCTACTATCATTATGCAGTGCCACGATCGAATGTAACGTGGGGTGTTTCCTGTCAGTTGTGTGAGGAGAAGAGAGACTGGAAAGATTCTAGAACACCTTGAACCATTCGCAACCATGGGGAAAATGCACGCAATATCCCTGGGACCTTGCAGGAGGGTCCATGACAAACGAAAGAGACTATCGAGCGCCCAAACGGCCAGGAAGGGACAGTGGAGATGCTGCTGTAGGCGACATCCCCATGTTTACAGTTCGATTTCAGCGCACGCAATGCCATCGTCTGGTCGGGAGCACTCTGGATCGGGAAGGTCCCTTCACAGCTAGAGCAGCGCCCAGAACGTTGCCGATGCGCGCGGATGGCCCGGTTCGGCAGTTGGAGAGGCGCTTGGCAGCCATCCATGTCACCCTCCCCGAACCCCCTCACTCACCCCACGGCACGGGATGGTAGGCACACGACAGTCTCACACAGACAGAATGCATGAAGCTCCCCTTCAGCTCACCACCACATCGACAGCTTTGACCCCAACCCGGATTCTGGGGAGGGGAGCTCGACGACGTTTCATTCGATCAACAATGTCGTGATAGAAGGTTGGAAACCACCTCCCAGATCCGTACCGTCTGTCCGTGCACTGGTTCTTGGACCTTGGTCCTGCAGTGCTTGGGAGGGGGGAAGACAAATGTCGTGATACCTCATAGTGCATGTGAAGATCATCACGGTGGCCGGTACCCGGTCGATGCTATCGCCAGAGGGAGGGGGGCAGGTATGACGAAAAGAGGACGGCGAGCAAATAGCTATAAAAGAGTGTTGATCCTCCACCCGTGGTCACTCTGTTCCGGTTCCTCATCCTCTTCATCGTCCTCCTCCCAGACAATAAGCAAGGATGAAGCTGTCAACCGCCATCAGCCTTTTGGCTGGTGCCGCCCCTTTGGTCTCGGCCGCCGCCGCTCCCAAGCTCGAGCGGAAGATGAACTATGACGGGTACAAGGCCTACAGCATTGCCACCCATCATAACCCGGCCGCCATCAAGGCAAAGCTCGCCAAGTTTGCCGCCATCCCCTTCAACCTCGACAACGATGAGCACCTCGACATTGCCATCCCCGCCGAGGAGGTCGCTGCCTTTGAGGCCCTTGGTCTCGAGACCCAGCTCATGCACCAGGATCTTGGTGCTGACATTGCTGAGGAGGGCACCTTTGCCCCCTACACCAGTAAGTTCAGGTTTCGCCTTCGTCCTGTCTCTTGAGGAGACATGTAATCTCTAACAGGCAGTAGGCGTCGGTGCCCAGGCTGTCCCCAGCTTGACCTGGTTCAACTCGTACCACGCGTACGCCGACCACATCACCTTCTTCAACGACCTGCAGGCGTCGTTCCCCAACGCTTCCGAGATCTTCACCATCGGCAAGTCGTTCCAGGGCCGTGATATCTTCGGCATCCACATCTGGGGCTCCGGCGGCAAGGGCTCCAAGCCCGCCATCTACTTCCACGGCACCGTCCACGCCCGCGAGTGGATCAGCGCCAAGGTCGTCGAGTACATCACCTACCACCTCCTCACCCAGTACGCCACTGATGCCGCCGTCCGCGCCATCCGTGACAAGTTTGACTTTTACATCCTCCCCGTTGTCAACCCCGATGGTATGTTTCTTCACCAATCCCTAAACTCTGCCTCACTACCTGGTAGTGAATGCATGCCCTGACTGACAGTGAACAGGATTCGTCTACACCCAGACCAACGACCGCCTCTGGCGCAAGAACCGCCAGACCCGGTCCGGCCAGTCCTGCGTCGGCACGGACCAGAACCGCAACTGGAACTACCAGTGGTCCCTCACCGGCGGTGCCTCCACCTCGGCCTGCTCCGAGACCTACAAGGGCCTCGCCGCCGGCGACACCCCCGAGATCAGGGCCCTGACCGCCTTCACCACCACCCTCAAGAACAGCCGCGGCATCCGCCTCTACATCGACTGGCACTCGTACGGCCAGTACATCCTCCTGCCCTACGGATACGACTGCTCCGCCCGCGCGTCCAACCACGCCGCCCAGAGCAGCCTCGCCTCCGGCATGGCCACCAGGATCAGACAGAGCTACGGCACCACCTTCACCACCGGGCCCAGCTGCTCGACCCTGTACAAGACTACCGGTAGCGCGCCTGACTACATGACTGCTGTCGGCGGTGCTACTTATGCCTGGACCATCGAGCTGAGGCCTGCGGGCAGCAGCGGCGGTGGCTTCGTCTTGCCTCCTGCGCAGATCTTGCCTAGCAGCATTGAGCAGTGGGAGGGTATCAAGTATGTGCTTGCTCAGGTCTAAGTAACCAAGGGGGGTTGTTTGGTGGGAGATGGGAGGTTCAGGGGAGTGGTGGAGGGAGAAGGGAATGAGGATATGTGTATATACGATGACATGATGTATTTATCTGACGCTGGTGCAATATGAGTCGCGAGGTTCAAGGACTTTGTTCCTCCTGCTTTGACTTGATCGTGCCCGTCACCCGTGATCGCATGATCTAGAATTTTCTGGCATATCTCATGTCTTGCCAATAGTATGTCTTTTCACCCACAACCACCGAGTGCAGTCCGAAGCCCTGGATTGCAAGGGTTCGGGCTCGCGAAGATCTCCAATAATCAGACAGGAGACCTTTCCTCATTTCGGGGGTGAACGGAAGATATCCTTGTAAACTTGAAGGAAGAGGTTCAACCCCTGAACCATCTTTCGCATCGAGAACACCTCCCTCGTGTCGAAGAATTGGGCGAGCGTCGGCGATTCTCTGCAAAGTTCTCTGGGGCTCAAGAGACACCGCGACTTTTGCTGGTTTGGCCGCTAACAGGAGGTCCTTGAACGAAACGAAATGCGTGCCTTCTGCAACCTCCCCATTAATGATCTTCCCGACAACAATGATGCTATGAGCGAGGGTTGCACCGTCATACTGAGTTAGGACCTCAGCCATTGTGAAATCTTTATCCATGTAACGGGGCTGCAAGCCAGACATTGTGGCATGTGCAAAAATGGAGCAATACAGCACCGACACAGGCACCATGACATCGCCGCGGTGCGATTTACATTGAAGCTCTTCCTGTGGAGATACCCCGTTCTGCAATAACCACGATACCAATGCTGTGCGATGTCGGAAAAGAGCCGAGTACAAGAGCGAACAACTACCGTTCCCATGTATGAGCTGAGGTTCATACTTCACTCTCTCGATAATGTCATGGTCCTCATAGCCATCGCAGGAGGCTGCAAGGTAATGCGGGTGGGAGTAGCTGCTATTGACGATAGAATAATGTATCCGGTTGCCAATCGCTCCGTTAAAAGCCGCAGGGCGACGTTCCTGAATCCGAGGAATTTGTGACACTTGCTCCATAACACTCAGCCAAACTCTTTGTACCTTGGGCCCTGTCCAGTACGAGTTATGACTCAATAAAGACATGATCTCGTCGCCGCGGTCGCTCATGTACAACACGGAGGCAAACGCGAGCTTGATATCCATCACGTACCCAACTAAATCCGGATGCTGCATCAACAACTGCTCTCTCTCTCGACTTTCAATAAAGAAGTCAAACGCAGTGCGGTGGAAGAAGGCGACTTGCTTATTGCGTATTTCTAGCAAGCCTTTTGTTTGAGCAAGACGATGCATTGCCAATTTTCTTTTTTGCATTACGTCGTCTTCAGACCAGTTCTCAATTGTGTCGACTGAATTCAGCGGGAAGTTTGGATCCAAGAGCTGCGTGACCCATGTCATTGCAAGAACCGAATGTTGTGCCCATATAATCGTAGAGTGCTTAGAGGCGACGATGAAGAGCATCTTGAAAACCATGTCTCTGTGCACATGATCAACCGACTCTAGCAAGCTGTCGTACAAGGTGTTCAAATCTCTTGGTGTTCTGAGCAATAAGTCTTGCAGTGCTTGGAGACTCTCGCCGGCAGCTGCTGCGTCTCGTAGTTGGAGGGTGATGATATATGCCCAAAGAAATACTCCTTCAGCTTTGTCTACCACATTGCCCACAAGCTGTCTGTGAAAGGACCTTGTCACAGCGAATGACGAATGCTCCTCAAGCATATTTCGTGCAACTCTCGAAATGTCCCACCGAGTGAGCTCATGGAGGTTGATCCGGAGTTTGGAAGGAACTAAGTGGAGGAAAGCCGGTTCAGGCCGAGAGCTGACAAGAATCTTGATGTTGTCGTGCTGAGACCATAGTCGAAGCTGTGCAACGAGGTCTTGATGGCTGTGGCGGTGAGCAGGGTCGTGTTTGAACTCATCCAAGCCGTCGATTACGAAGCAAAAGTAAGTGTTGAGGGGAGCACACACGTCGACGAGGTTCTGAAACGCTTCTTGCAACTTGGTGGGAAATCGAAAATAGGGCTCGTCGATGTGTGGTTCAAAGGCGGTGGTGTCAAATACCCGGCACGCTGCCGGAAAAACATCTGGAATCAGACTCGGACAGTTTGCAAGGACGGAGAACAGAATCGACCTATAGAGACCGTGCAGTGACTGCTGCATAGCATCTCCAGCTCTCCAACCAAAGAAGTGTGAGACAACGAGAGTCCTTTCTCCGGACCACTTTTTCAACTCTCGATCAGTGGTTGGGTGACGAGCGATCAACTTCATCAGCGTTGACTTTCCAGAGCCAGCCTTTCCAGAGATGTGCAGTAGACCGTGTCCGGATGAAAGCCACCGTAGAAGCGTCGACCTTGCTTTTGCCTTGTCTTCAGAGTACTCATCTTCATCCGAGCTTTCCTCATCAGAGTAATCCTCATCAGAGTAATCCGCATCAATTTCCTCCTCATCGATGTCCTCGCCACCGACATCGCTGTTATCGGTACCTTCATTTGTGTTGCTGTCTTTGCTGCTTGTGTCTTGCTCATCGTGGTGGTCCGCTTCAAGTATCCATTCGAAAGTGCCGTAGCCAGGGTCGTGGATTGCATCTTCTCGTGAAAACATGGAAGAGAAATAAAGCTGCCGCAATACCCTGACTTCAGCGGTGGCCGGAGAAGATGACTCGAGCAGAGTCTGAACCTTCTCCTCGACCTCCAGCAGTTTTTCGACCAAGAGGCTTTCGGGATCACAGTTGATGTTGCTTTTCATCTCCTCCAATGTCTTTTGGAGAGTAGCCAATCGATCGGGAACACTGGAGAATTGTGTGGTAACAGAAGCGTCGAGTTTGCTAATCTGAGTGGAAACCAGGAGAGAGCGTTCACTGCATGTTGGTCAGCGGGTGTGATCCATACCTCCATCGGGCAGCACATACTTGAGAATGAGAAGAAGATATGTAAAGCTGTCAGACCGAGATTGGTTTAGAAGACCAAGCAGTTTTAGTATTTTGCCTTGCAGTCTGCTGGAGCGCCAAGATATCCGGAGAGCTTCGACTTTCGAGGTTGAATCCCGGGGAATCAGGGTTTGTAAGATGGCCTGAACTTCAATCAGGCGCTCCTTGGACTTGATTGCCAGGCCTTGCAGGGCAGGCACATGTTGGCCCAAGGGTTCTGGAAAAGAGGTTTGCTGGACACTCTCCGTTGCTTGCTGCAGCTCATCGATGGCGGATTTAATCTCGAGGACATTGGGCACGCTGCCTGTCCGCAAAACATCGAGTGCGCCAGCCACAAGGCCGTACGAGAACTCGACGAATGTTATGATGGAAGATGCGAATCCGACTGCAGCGACGGCCTCCATGATTTCTGTGAGAATGAATTCGAGTTCCGAGTGCGAAGGTTGGTCTAGCGGCTAGCCTATGGTCAGAAGCATGGAATGTGTTGGGCAGAAATGAGAGAACAATTCAATCTTAGTATTCCAAAACCCCGCACCAGACATGCTCAACAGAGCCAATTGGATCTCGTGTAACGTAGGTCGTCGGTGTGAAGGCGCCAGTTCAGCGGCAGGAAGGCTCCTGAGCTGCTGCGTGGCCAATCATACTGGTATCGGCCAGAAGCGCCATCGATTCTCCATCGTTGGCGAAGAAGGCGATGGAGCCTCAGTAGCCAGAAGACAAGTTTTTCACAGTGAGGTCGGTGTTATAGATACCTACCACAAACTTGGGTATGTTTTAGAGAACAGGAGAGAATGTGTGGTGTAGGAGAGAGGACCTGCTCGTCCAGGTGGATACTCACGTGACAACGCGTCGCGTTCAGCTCGATGTTTCTTCCGGCCAAGCGCAGGACGCGATGTTGGTGCAAGAACGACCACTTAACAAGCATGGCACGCCGGAAAAGTGCTCGCATTGCGGCACAAGAACCAAAACCATTAACACCGAACGTGCCACTTCTTGATGATTCAAACGACGCAGCAGAGCCGTCGTCAGCTTCTCGACCCTCATCGCCAGACTCGGCGTCCTGTGCATCCGACTCCGATCCTGAACCTCGACCAGCCAAGCGCCGTCGTGTAACAGCTCAACCAACAACTGCTCTAGTTAGCCTCCACCCCCCCAAAACGACGGCAAGACCACCGGTCAAATACTCCAAATCCAATTCCCTTTCTCTCGTCCAGTCCATCTTTACTTCAGACAACCACAATGGCTGCGCCCTTCCTCTCCGCCCACACCCGCCCTCCTACCACCAACCCCTCCTCCTATCCTCGCCGTCCGCCCAAGCCTCTCTTTTGAACTGGTTTCGAAAAGAACAAGCCACCCGCCTCATGCCCTGGCGCAAACCGTTCCTCATGAACCCCTCCCGCGCCGACCTCTCCCGCCGAGCCTACGAAGTCTGGATCTCCGAGATCATGCTCCAGCAGACCCGCGTCGCGACCGTAATAGCATACTGGAACAGGTGGATGGCAAAGTGGCCCACCATCCAAGACCTGGCGCAGGCAACAGAGGAAGAGGTGGTGAATATGTGGACTGGGCTGGGATATTACTCGCGTGCGAGGAGGATACACGCTGGGGCGCAGAAGGTTGTCGCCGATAATGAGCTGCAAGGGCTGCTTCCAGATACTGTTGAAGGGCTTATGAAGCATGTGCCGGGTGTGGGGAGATATACTGCTGGGGCGGTATCGGCTATTGTATTTGGCAAGGCGGAGCCCATGGTCGATGGGAATGTGATGAGAGTACTTTCAAGGCAGATGGGACTCATGGGCAATGTAAAAGGGGACAAAAGGGTGGTGGATGTACTCTGGGAGGCGGCGGACAGGTTGGTAAAGGTTGTTGCTGAGGGTGATGGGGAAAAGAACGAGAAGCCGGGGCTGTGGGGACAGGCATTGATGGAGCTGGGGAGCACCATTTGTACACCAAAGCCTCAATGTGGAGAATGCCCGGTGACAGAAAGCTGTATGGTCTATGCTGAGGGTTTGATTCTGGCGCGAGGCCTAAAAGAGGTCGTACCCGATATTGAAGATGGCATTGCTTGCGTTCTTTGTGAACAGGTGGAACAAGATGGCATGGAAGCGAGGTCACAGGGTACGAAAAAGAAGGGTCAACAGAATACCTCAAAGTTCTTTGAAGCATTCCGAGCAAGCCACGCAGAATCAAAGGATCCGGTCAGCAGAACGCTTACATCCCACGAGCTGGATACCATCATCACCCATGCCCAGAGGTTTCCCTTGAAGAAACCCAAGAAACAAGTTAGGGAGGAAGAGACTCTTGTCTGCGCTATCCGTCGTGTATCGGACGGACAGTACCTCATCAGTCGCCGTCCCGACAAGGGGCTGTTGGCTGGGTTGTGGGAGTTTCCCAGCTACATTCTGCCTGCTTCCAATGACAGCACCGCGAAAGGCCGGAAAAAGCAGGCATTGGACTACGTGTCTGGTCTTGTCGGATCAACAGACGGGTACTATGGAGAGCTAGGCACCGTCCCTTGGTTATTTTCACATCTCAGGCTCGCCATGCATGTTCATCTGTTTGAACTGGACGATACAGACGAAAGCCCCTTGGCAGCGCCTCCGGAACCCAACTATCGGTGGGCATCCAGCGATGAGATTGAAATAGAATCCATGGGGACTGGTATGAAAAAATGCTGGTCCTTGGTCAAGGCAGGCGGGGAGTAGGATCAGCCATTGTGGCGCTGCGAGGTTTCTCTGTTCGCACTTGTGCTGCGCCCTCGGACTAACATCCTTGAAGCGCCTACCTAAATTGCTGCCCGACTCGACTCGACCCCTGTGATCTTTGGCAAGGCCCACTTGCTACGGGTACATCTATCTGCCTAGGAACGCCGCTGGGGGGGCTCAGCTACAAGACTTCGGATATAAACCCTCAATCATTTGCAACACCAAGATCCTTGAGTTCCTCTTCGCAAACCCTATCCTCATATTACACCAATAATTTGTTATCGTCGTAGAAAACATGGACCAGCACAGGGATCGTCGACGCCTCAAGTTGGAGCCAGCAAAGACCACATTCGGTACCAACAATGATGCCAATCCACCAAAGACCCCAGACACAGCGGACAGCAAACCCGCAGAGACCTCAGCACCCCAGCCTGAACCCACCACAGACGAGACAGTGGAAAGTGAGCAGTTCAAGCGCCTTGGCCTTGGACCTTCCCACGAAGCACAGGTTGAGGAACGGCGTCTTGAACGAGAAGCGCTTGGGAAGCAAAGTAATGAGCCCGACGAGGACAATGAATACAGAGAAAACCCCATGTCGGACGAAAAACGGGAGTTGATTGATGTATGGATGCAAACAGAAGATGAAGCGAAGGCCGAGGAAGACAACAGCGTGATGACTCGAGACAACTACGAAGCCAAGTTCAAAGAAAGTGTGGCGCTACACAACGTCTACAATCACCATTATTTTGACGAAGAATGGCTACTCTACTCGAAGGACGATGCAGAAACACGCAAGGAAGAAGACTGGTTTATTCATTCACCAACGGTCTTGGAGACAAGCGACCCGCAGTACCTCTGCGACATGTGCCGCCACCTCGACTTCACCGTCCTCTTTACGCATCGCGATTTGAAGCCCCAGGGGAACAAGGATTCGTCAAGCTCTTGCATCGAGCTTTATGGTCTGTCGAGAGTTCTCAACGAGACGTCCACATGTTGTTTTTGCAACCTTGTGCGAGAAGCCATCGAGCAACAATGCACTGCTGAAGAACTTGCAAAGGCGAGGAAGACAAAGGCGGGCAAAATATCCATCGAGACTCTTGATGATGGGTCCGATTGCGCCCTGCGACTGGAGATTGGCTTCAGCCACTTGGCGACGAGGGTAGTCATGCAAATGATGGCACCGGAGGACAACCCCATTCCGCTTCAAGGGCTTCGAGTACGCCAGGATGCGGCAGATACCACGCGGCTGGGCACCTGGATCCGCACTTGCGAGGACAAGCATCCCAAGGTCCACAGGTCCATTCACGCATTCCCGCCCGAGATGGAAACGTTGAGAGTCATTGACGTTGATGACGGCTGCCTTGCGACAGTGCCCACGCCGTGTCGCTATGCTTGCCTTTCTTACGTCTGGGGGAAGAATGCGTCGACTCACCTCCACCTCACGTCGGAAACGAAGGCAACACTCGAAAGCCCAGGAGTCTTCCATGACGGAACCATCATTATCAGTCAGACCTATCTCGATGCCATCAAGGTTACCAGAGATATTGGATTACGTTACCTGTGGGTTGACGCTCTCTGCATTGTGCAGGATGACGATGCTGAAAAGGCCATCATCATCTCACAGATGGCTGCTGTGTACGGTAACGCGGTCATCAACATCGTTGCTTCGACCAATTTCAGCCCTGATGATGGACTTCCCGGGGTGGGGAACACATCACGGACACGATCCCAGATTGTTAAACAGATACAGGGACTGTCGGTCGCCGCATCGTTTCATGACCCCCGACAGCCATACCACGAGATCGAGGACACAGTGTGGAACTCTCGCGCCTGGACATTTCAGGAGCGCCACCTGTCCCAACGCGCCGTCTACTTTACGGCTTCTCAGCTCCATTTCACCTGCCCTCACGGGACGGCGTGCGAAGACACAGTTCCCGTTTCGACATGGGACCTCAAGCCAACAGTGCCGATAGACCAGCCAAAGTTTGAAGAAGCGATACACACCTTGATGTTTTACATTTGGTCCGATCCGACCCAGACAGAGTTTCCCAACAAGCGGTTCAAGCTAGGAGGCCTGGGCGCAGAATCTCAGACCATGATTTCTCGGGAGGAAGAGCCCACTCCAACCTATAGAGCAATGCCCGTGGCGGCCTACCGGAGCGGCACTCTTCCCATGGAAGGGGAGACACTCTGGAAGACGTATCGGGAGGCTGTCAACATGTACACCAAACGCAAAATGACGTGGCAGAGCGATGCCATCAACGCATTCCAGGGCGTCACTGACTTGATATCACAGGGGGTAAACACTACCTTTGAGTACGGCATACCCGAGTTTGCCTTTGACCAAGCTCTCCTGTGGTACCCCCAGGAACCTCTTACCCGCCGGACCTTTGTCGGAGCCGCCCCGTCGTGGAGCTGGGCTGGCTGGGAAGGACACACGACGTATCGTGGCCGGGGTTGGCACAATGCCATTGCTGTGGCACCTTTCAATGTCGTCCAGTGGCTTACGAATCCGTCCAGCATCGACACTGTTGAGCGGTACCTTCTCGCTCGCGGAGACAGCCCAGAGCAGGTGGCTGATTTTGTTCAGAGAGCAAATGAGCGGCCTGCCTTCTTGAAGTACTGGGTTCACGCCTTCCTGTATCATCTGGATGGTTCTGATGACGGCTGGAAAGATGAACGAGACACCTCGCGCAACGAGCACTACTTTTCTCATCCCGCCTATCCCGGCCTCCGCTTTACATACCCCGTCAACCTACCGGGCAAACCGGTGTTAGCCCGACACCTGTCGGATGGGACTCTGCCCTTTACGGCTCACTCTATCGGCGCGCGGTTTACTGACATGTCCGCAACCGCTCACAAGTCGATGCCGATCGAGGACGACTTTCTACAGCTTGGCCTCAACGATGCTGCTAAATCTGTGCCAGGCTCTCGCCGGCCTTGGGAGTTTGTTGTCTATCATCAGGGATACCGCGCCGGGTTCTTGTCTCTCAACATTCCCCGTTCGTCTATCGACCCTACATCCACTTCGTACAGGCTGGTGGCCATGTCGAGAGACATGGTGCCGCAGATCGCCCCGCCAACGTGTGGTTGGGATTTGTACTGGAAAATGACAGCTCGGGAATTCCAAGCGACCATTTTTCTTGATCGGGAATGGGGACGGCCCGAAGATAGGAAAAGGTGGACGCTGTTCACCGACGCGGTGCCTTCGACTAGGACGGTCAGGGAGAATGGGGACCCGCACTGGGACATGGGGCGGTACGACACCCCGGCTGTGCTTGATGTCTATAACGTCTTGTTGCTGGAGAACAAGACTGGTGAGAATGGGGAGTGGTGGGAGGAGAGGATCGGGGTTGGAAAGGTTCATGCCGGGGCCTTTTGGATGGCCAGGCCGGTCGTGGAGAAGATTGCCCTGAGGTAGTGAGACATGAAGGTGTGGTGGAACCTGCCGAACGTGATTTCGGGATTCCCCGCTCCAGCATACGGAGAGTGAGGGGTCGAGATAAGGTTGGAGATAGGTGCTAACAATACAAAACACATATATAATTTACCATCCCCAAACTCAAACTGAAGCATCGTTTCCACCGGATTGTCAAAGAACACGCCAAGATGTCACCCCCAGAATACCTCCACCTCGCCTCCCCCCTCGGCCCCATCTCCAGGCCTCTTCTCCCTCACCCACCCCGCGACGCCCTCCCCTCGGAAATCCCCATCGTCAACCTCACTCCCCTCTTCTCCGATGACCTCCCCTCCCGTCAGCACCTCGCCTCCCAAATCCGCCAAGCAGCCACCACCACCGGGTTCATGTACATCTCCCACCACGGCATCCCCTTGTCCCTCTTCCAAACCGCTCAAAATGCGTCTCTAGATTGGTTCCGCTCCCCCCTCGAGTCCAAACTCCCCGCCAACACGAACAACTCCCTCAACAACAAGGGCGTGGTCGGCTACCGGCCCCGTCAGACGCAGCACATCAACCCGTGGGAAAGTGTCGACGTGAGGGAGTCGTTCTCATGGCGGTACGATCCCGCCTATGACCCGCTGCATGCTCCGTCCGATCTGGAAAACATCCCGGCCGAGGTGAAAAAGTACATCACCCACGATGAAGATGGGTTTCCCTGGTCAAAGACGCCGGGGGAGTTTTCCGGGCCGGTGATTGAATTGTATCAGGCCATTTTGAAGCTGGGGAGGGAACTGGTGAGGGTGTTTGCGCTGGCGCTGGGGTTGGAGGAAGGGGGGTTGGATGGGAGGTTTACCTTTCCTGATGTGGGGGTTGCTGTTAACTACTACCCACCTATTGCGCCCAGGGACGAAGAGGTGGGGGAGGGGGGGAAGGAAAAGGTGAGTATTGGGAGCCATACCGACTTTCAGCTTTTTACGCTGCTGTATCAAGACAGTGTCGGGGGGTTGCAGGTGCTGAATGCGGAGGGGCAGTGGTTGAATGCCCGGCCGGTGGAGGGGACGTTGGTGGTGAACTTTGGGGACTACATGCAGCGGATCACGAACGGGAAGTGGATGAGCACGGTTCATCGGGTGGTGAATACTTCGGGGAGGGAGAGGTTGAGCATGGCGTTTTTCTGGGGGTTTGGGCTGCATGAGAGGTGTGGTGTTTTGGATAGCGTGTTGGAGGAGGGGGAGGAGAAGAAGTATGATGAGGTTGGGTGCTGGGAGTGGGTGCAGAGGAGGATTGAGATGATGAGGGAGGTCAAGAGGGAGTTGGGGGACGTTACAGCATGAAGGAAAGATCAGGAGGAACGGCAGTTCAAAGTGAGATTTCACTCTCAATGACTTGGTACCTGTCTCTGATCAAATTATCCCTGAGAAGTCCCCGTCAACGCACTACCGATAAAGACCACCTCGACAGCCGCAAACCTAGGTATTCCACGTCAGTCTGATGTGTTACATATCAGAAACAAGGTCAACATACGTAGCGGTGGCCGCAAAAATCTCTATCCTCTTCGCATCGCTAAACACAGCAATCACCAGCGCAAAAAGCGCCGTGAAGGCCGCCGTCACCGCTATTCTCGCATTGGTGCTCTCTAGCGTGTTGAGCACCAAAATTGTCAAGACTGGCAGAATAGACGCGAGAACAGTCGTGATAAGGCTGCTGGCTTGGCTGATTCGAGATGAACTGTACGAGGTGTGTCCGGTTTCTGTATCCACCACCTCACCGGTGCCGAGGCGATGGCCGAGAAAGTGATGATAAGCTCCGAGAATCTTCTCAGTGATGAAAGTGGTGAAGGGGTCGGTTTCCTTGACTGGCGCGCTCAAGCAGAGATAGGACGAGGGGTCGGGGTCTGCCCAGGTGAAGGCTTCGTTGGATTGGAGGAATGAGTTGCCGCCTTTGAAGTCGCGAAGCCAGTCTTTGAGGGCGGAGAGTTGGGACGGTTGGGGGGAGGGTATCGAGTTCATTTGGTGGACTACGGGGATTAGAAACGGAGTAGAAAGTGGATTTGAACTGGTTACTCACCCTGAATAATGAACCTGTCTGGTTTACCTTGGGTTAGTATGATTCGACTAAAGAAATGGCTTTGGAAAAGTTTTACTTACTGTACTCCTCCAGCTTCTCTCTCAACTCCATAAGCTTCTCATATTGTGGAGACTTGCTGTGCCTTGACAGCTTCAAACTTTCAGAAAATCGCCGCGTCGAATCATCTTGGTGGTCAAGCAAACATTGGTCCCTGTACTCCTGTTCCAGTTCAACAACCTCAGCCTGCAGCGATAAAAGCGCCAAGACATTTGCATGGTCAAACCGCTTCAAGATAGCAACCTCATTCTGACTCCCTCTCATAAACGCCGCTAACCTGGGATATCCGGGAGGGAGCGGAGAGTCGTGCATGGTGTGTTTGTTTGGGAGAACAAAGGAATCTGCCTCTGAACAGAGATGGCGCAAGTGTAAATACAGGTTTGAAGGTTGTCTCAGCTGGTGTGGTGGGCTGAAAGTATTGGGTCAGGGGCAAGAGACCACCTCGGGGGCCATGTCATAGGCCCCCCGCTGTCCGCTGACCACACAACAGACCATTTGAGTCCCGGACGCCATTCACGGAGGCCATCCCGCACGCGCCCGTATTGCTGAGCCTCGATGTGTGGTGGTTGTGCAATGCCTTGCCGCTCATGCTAACGTTGATTGGGTGCTGTCGAACGGTAGGCATCCTGCTAGATTGAGGTTCATGATGACAAGATAAAGTCTTCGTCATTTGCACATGATGCGTAGCTCTCAAGTCCATCGCATTCATTTAACATTTTGGGTTTGAACTGTTTGGCTCTCGTTACCAACATGCCCCAGGAAGATCAATTCTGGCTCATCAGTCCCATCACTCTAGTTCTACTTGTCTCTTCCATCATCACCCTCATGACAATATTCTTCGCCATGGCTGCTTTACTCGCCGACTTTGTCCAAAAGGTGGAGAGGGCAGAATCCCACTTTCAAGCCCAGCAGACCGAGTTTTCTGTTCTGCAGCGGGTTCTACGAGAGTGCGAGCATATTCTTGACGGGCCCGTCGACGCTCCAGATCATGTCTTGGAGGCCTTGGAGACCTGTCGACGCCAGGGGGTAGGTTATGATGACCACTCCTACAAGCTACAACAGAATGCTAGGAGCTTCAAGAGATTCCCGATGGGCCAGAATCTGCGAATCTACTACAAGCAGACGGAGCTGGATAAGTCTCTTGCTGCGTATAAGGGAAGCGTGCTGCTTCTGCGAGACTTGTGCTCAGAGTAAGTGAACAAGCCAAGTAACCACAGGCATGACCGCCCAAATTGCTAATAATAAGCCGCTTAACAGAATTAAACTTCGACAACAACTAGTTGAAATGAGGTAAGTAGACACAAAATTCCAACGCTGCCTTCAGAATTTTGAGTTTCTAAAACTTCGCATAGCGCAGCAATGGCCAAACTGTCAGCTCTAGCCATTCCAGACCTCGGGCAAACTGACTTCGACTCTGTCTACGAAGCATCCATAGACGATGACTCAAGCCCTCTGATGTCAGGTGCACTTATCACCAAGAACCCAAACAATCTTGCACTTGTCCATCAAAGCAACCACGCGAAACTCGTCGAACAAGTTTGGAGGCAAGGCTTCAGCCACCTCTCGGCCGAAAAATACAACATTGATGCTGCCATCCGAATCATAGTCGACCAACCCCAGGCAAAGCATCCAGGACAGGCCTTCAAATACTATCCCGCCAGAGTCAAGCTGGACAGCGCATCCGATGTCGATTTGGTTTCCATTTCCTATCTTCGACAAGCCGGTGCCTTGGAGCACGTCACTCTGGTTGATATCCCCGAAGACATGCAGATTGTGATAAGGGGTGTGGGCAATGGCTCGTTAATCCCATCCCACAGAGTAATACTCGAGTGGTGCGGACATGGAGAAAGCAAGATACACGAGGGCTGGTTTGACGTTGTTGATTTCCCCGACATTGACATCTTGTTGGGGACCGCATCGTTTGAAAAGATCGCTGTTGCAAGAGTGGCACGCGCTTGGCCCATCATTGGGAGGAGGAAACCCAAAGCGCTATCTGACAGGGAGTATGCGCAGGAAGAGGAGAGTTTGGCACGAGCAAGGGAGAGTCAGATAGCGGAGTTTGAGAGGAAACTGGCCGAGAGGAGGAGAGATCAACTGGCGTTGGGGCGGGCCGAGACAATTATTTCCGATGAGATGGGCACGAAGCACAAACAAGATCTGGATTTGGAGCTTGGACCGAACACTTGAAAGCTCTTAGAACCAACAGTAGATCGGTTTTTCCTTACGAACATGATACCGCTTTCTCACCCTTTGAACCCATCCCGTCTCTTTGCCCCCCCCCCGTGAATTCCATCTCAAGGCCGACATCTCACCGACCCCCAGGCATCATTTTGCGTCCCAAATGTGTTAACCCCTGGGTATGTCAGTGGGAAGTAAGTCCCCGAGTCTCTCTCACAGTTGTCCCCCCTAAACCCATTCGTTAGCATCACAATCTAAACTCGAGCCAGCAAAACCAAGTACTTACTTGAACAAGACACACCTCCCCGTGTCTGGACCCGCAGACCTAACCTTCTTGTAAAAGTCAGTCCCCACCAAACTGACACACTTCTCCGCGTGCCGAACCCTAACATTCTCACACTTCCCACCCCATTGGACCCCCTGACAGACATAAAGCCACGTCGACGTCGTCGGAGCAGGCGGCGGCACAGCGGGGGTGTAAGAACTAGGAGGGTAATTACCTGTCCCGTACACCTCAATCCTCCACCCCGCTCCGCACGTCTGCCCCCCATCACCCGCGCAAGGCATGTCACACTGGCCATCAGCCACCAGCAACCCCGACGCAGGCTGGGAGTTGCCGCAAAAGCACTCGGTGCTGTACTCCACCCCGGCATAGAAATATCCCGCCGTCTTGCAAGCAGCAATGCACTTCTCCCTCGTCAACCCCCCGCTGATCGTATTGATCTGATGCGGCAGGACACGAGGGCTGTCAGAATCAACAAAACACCCTACCCTCGGCTCAAAAACATCGTTCTGAGCTCCTGGAAAAAAGCCCATCTTGGAGTTATACGGCGGCGTGACATCCCCCGGAGTGACGACGTTGTTGCCAGTCCGCTGATGCCAGGCGATCATCTGTTTTGGGCCCTTGACACAAGCCGAGGGGTTGCTTGCACAGTAAACCGGGGGCTGGGCAACACCCAACCTACGAACAGAGGTGCTCCCTGTGACGTGGCAGCGGAAGTTTTGCATGTACATGTTTGGCTCGCCGCACCCGTCGGGCACCCAGAGCCAGGCGCAATAGCACTGGCCTGGGGCGCAAGGGGGGAGGTCGGCGGGGATGGGGTAGTTGACTAGACGCTTCCAGGGGGTGCTTCACATTGTTAGCCTCTCATTTCGTCGGTAAAAAGGAATCGTGGACTTGCTTTGGAGCGACCGAGATAACCACCAAATTCTCCATGTTGACGTTCGCCAAGTTGGAATTATACGAAATCGCCAACGCAGTCCCAGTGGCTCTGGTCTCATTCTGCGTATGCAAAGGACCGCCAAACCCATCAGGGTTATTCACCAAGCAGCCCTCCCCGGTGCTCGGACCGGTCCAGTTCTCAGGATGATTCCTTCCGTCCGTCCAGTCGGTGGTGAGATCACCATTATAGGAGAGCGTCGTGAAGGCGCGGTTCTCGGCGATTTCACCAGTAAAAACACCACCCGCAGGCAGAGCGAGGGACTGTCCGCTGGGAGGGCCCACGGTGTTGCAGCCTCTGTCGGCTTGCATCCACCACTGCTCTTTGGTGAGGTTGTAGAGGGGGTTGACGACAAGGTTTGTGTTTTGATCGTCCACCGCCGGGTTGTTGCCGCCCTAAAGCGGAGTGTTAGCTGAATTGTGACCAAAGAAGATGGCCGAGGGCGGGTGAATGATTGACTTACACGACAATGCATACCTGGCGCAAAGAGTGCGTGGTGTGCCGCCGCCCCGGTGGCCAGGGCAGCAAGAAAGATACCGTGGTGTATCATGATAGCGTTGACGGATGAGAAAAGGGAATCGAGATTGGACAAAACGGTTGGCGTAGGCGATATAAATACTTGCCAATGTCAACACCCCCCGACGATTGCCACGATGGTAGAACCTGTCAGACAATAATACCCCGTCAGCCTGACCCCATGTCTGAGTGTGTGTGTAAGCTGCCCCCGATTGAGCTTGGCCGCATCCTTGCTCTCCGTGTCCGTATCTTCGGTATGTGCCCCAAAGTCTGTTCGCATAGTAATCTTAGTATCGGTTGATTACTCGGTCTGTTTTTCAATGTCTCAGTCACAGTCACCGCATGAGGTGCCGATTGAGGGTGCTCACCTTGGCATCTTACACGGGTATGTAAAGAGAAAGTGAACCTCATCTTAAATACGGAGCTTACTAAAATCTCACCACACTTGTCAGCAATATTGACCTTGGTTTAACGAGCGTCATCACAGTCCGGAAAGATGTTTATGCTGTTCAGTCGGGGATTTCACCTGGTACCTCCCATGCAACGTGGAATGTAAGCGTAGCAGTATGTAGGTTTGTATTGCGGCTGTTGGTATTGACGATGGAGATATTTCATTCAGGTTCGAGTGATGCCGATTAGTAGAGGATAGGTTTCTTAAACAAGAAGGGCAGCCTCCAGTGCCCCTTTGACCCTTTCCAACAGCCAGCCCCTTTCTTCGACACCAACGCTAATTCGCACCAAGTACTCCTCTACTCCAAACTGAGCAGCTCTATCCAACTCATTGTAGTGTGCCAGTAACGTATAGGCACAGCAAAGCGTAAAGTTGGTCCCCAGGCTTGGTCCCTTGGCCACATTCAATCCGTTGTAAAATGCCACAGCTTTCTCTTCCGTCTTGAACGTAATGCTCAACAAGAAGCCATACCCTGCACCCGGCCGCTTGTAATCGTCGTACCCTCTCTTGTCTCCCAATGATGGATAGAAAACCTTCTTGACCACAGGACTTTCCTCCAGCAACTCAACCACAGCCAAGGCATTCTCATTGGCAACCTCGATCCGTGTCTCAAAAGTCTGACAGTTCTCTGCCATCACCAGAACATCTTCCCAGTACCACACATTCTTCTGATCCTGTTCTCGGTTGTGGAGACCCTGTCTGAGACTTGTATACAGCGTTGACTTTGGATTGAGGCCAAGCGAGCCGCCCATAACATTGCACTTCCCGCTGAACATCTTTGTCAGGCTGGTGCAAACCACATCGCAGTGCCGCAAAACCCGCAGGCACGCAGCAGTTCCCACGGTGTCGTCTACGGCCAGAACAAACCCGAACGACTTTCTGAGAAGGGTCAATCGTTCAAGGTGAGGCGATTGCAACAGGGGGTTGCCGGTGAACTCGGTAAACACGGCGTGAAAATGTTCGCCATTATGGAGTCGCCGCTCGAAACGCTCTGTATCAGTGTAGGAATATCCATAGACCGTGACTTGACAGTTGTGCACTCGCTCCAGTACTTTGATGGTATCCACGTATAGAAATCTGCCAGAGGTCAGACCTCTGCCACATCATACAAACATAGCAGCGAAGAGCAACTTACCCAAAAACAGCCACCTTGGGCTTCTTGCTGTCCTCGGTCCTCACCGGTGGTCTTGAATCCGTTATGGTCGCTATCAGCTCTGAAATCGCAGCCATCCCCCCTGGATACAACAGAACATCATCTTTCCCCAGAATCATGTCTCCGTCTGATAGCAAACCTGCAATCTGATTTGATATGTCCTGCTTGGCCTGGTCAACAGAACGCCCATCGCAATTATGTCCACCCGAACTCGATGGTTGCTCTTGAATCCCATTACATATCTCCTGTCCTTCTCGACACAGCCCCCTTTTCAAAAACGAGGCCCTCTCCAACCAAAAGACTGCCCGCCGACTCGAAATCCCATATCCAGTATGTTGCCAAAACATCCGTGCCTTAGACACTTCAGTCCCTTTGGGCTCCCCGACCACAACCGCCAGCCACAAACACAGTCCCTCTTTGTCGTCTTCAGCAGTGACTTGACCATCCGAGTTGACTCCCCAAACTCTACCCCCCGCGAGCACATCTTCACCCATGTATCTCTCAAACATTTCCCCCCACGTCTTGCTGGCAAACACCATGGGCGTCCCTTCATCGCCTACACCCACATGGCCTGCCAGTCTTCGTCCCAACTGGTCGACCACTCTCGGCATAAAGAATCGTGGGTAGCCGGTTTTCATTGCGTGCAGGACCGAGGGATCTTTGGTGACCCATCCGAGGGTGTCGTTCCAGGTTGGGAGGTGGACGGAGATGGCCTAGCGAGACGAGAAACATTACCGGTTAGCTTCCACAGGCGGGAAAAGCGACCAGGTTGATGATGGAACAAAAGAATAGATAAGAATAACAAGTAGATGAACTCACGTGCGGGTCATTAGGAGGCAGTGGATCGCCCAGCTGCAGGTCTGCTGGATCGACAGGGAGGGCATAAGACTGCATCTTAGACCCGTTGTCGTTCACTTTGACCCTCAACGGCGGAAGTGCATCAGGGCTGCATGTAGACAGAGGAGTGTTCATTATGAAGGAAGAATCCGCCGGCCTGGTCACCGCTGTCGTTAAAGGGGCATTGCGGTCGACGATGCTGCGAGCGACCGCCACAGCATCAGGGCCATCCATGTTCCGGGCCTGAGCAGATGGGCTGTACCAACCGATTGGGACAGACCGTAACGCCAGAGTGGAGTCTACAAGTCAGTAATATACCAGACGGAGGATGCAGTCGCCCGTTTCCTTCTTGTGAGTGCTCGGGCAGGAACAATGTTCAAAAGGGGGTGACATCATGGTGACCGGTGTCAGAGGCTAGCTGGCCCGCCTTCCGTTGCTTACTGACCGTTGAGTGCCTTCCCGCGACTACTGATCGTCTGACAAAATGTTGCTCTTCCTTGACCTGATGAATTCATCAAAGTCAATCAAGGATACCTCCGGATGACCTTTAGAAGGGCGCCCAGGACCAGCTTGTCGGGGCGTCCGGACTGCGAAAGTAAACAAAGGAGCGTTTGGTTTGGGACACCCCTAAATCTGGATTGGGATACCCCTTGTAAAGCAAAAGTTGACTTTTCATCTATTAAATAAGTTTCTTTTTTAAAAGAAAACTTATATTTATTTTCGAAGATATATTATAAACTATATTAACAAGTTTATTTTTAAAAAATACTTTACTAATTATTAAACTTTTTAATATATCGTTTTTTGCATTTAGGATTTAAATATTTACTATATTAACGTCTAAATAATCGATTCCTTCTTTAAAAACATAATATTTAATAAAAGAGTAGTATAAGGATATGATCTTTTAACACACTTTTAGGGGTCCGTAATATTTTACGAGCCAAATTCTAAAATATAATCTTTTCCTCTATAATCTTTTCCGCACGTAATTTTACCCTAGAAAATAATCTTATAAATTTAGTCCTACATTTCTCAATATAGTTAATTAGACAGGCTTTTTAAACTTAAATTCCGTAGAAGATTTTATAAAATTAAAGGGGTTTATAAAATAAAATTTCCTATAGAAATTAAAGGTTTATTATTATAAACTTATAATTAATTTATTTAAACTATATATAGAGTAAAGCTATTAAGTATATATTTAACTTAAGAAACCTTTAAAGAATTATTTTTAATTTTATTAAATTTTTTATTTTTACCTTTCTTTTTTATTACTATTATTTTATTAACGGCTAAATAAAAGTTTCTAACGTAATTATAAAGTATAAACGTAAATAACGTAACCTTTTTAAAATTACTATCTTTTTTATTATAATCGTAATTATATTTAATACGCTATATATTTCGAGGAATTATAATCCTATAAAGGGAATAATTATTATTAATAAGCTTATTTATAATTATTATAAGAGATTTTAAAAGTTTATAAAGATAAAGTTAGCGATTTTTTTTAATTTAATAAATTAGTTTAAAATAAATATAAAGTTTAAAGGTAGTAATTATATAATTATAAAGGAGAAGTTAATAATATTTCTAATTATTATTATTAATAAAGTAAACCGAAGGATTAACGTTTTTAAATTTAAATATAGTAATAGTTTTATTTATCGGTTAATTAATATAATAAACTCCTTAATTATCTTTAATTATAGTATTTATTTATATAAAATAAAGCTTTTTATAATATCCTTTAAAGATTTTTTATCTTTATTA
>JAULSY010000196.1:0-39724 GCA_030512305.1 Cercophora samala | reverse complement strand
AAATATATATATTATTAACTAGGCTCGAATATATATAGAATAAAGTATTAAAAGTAAATATTATTAAACTATATAAAGTAGTTATAGTAAATTAAAGTTAATAATATAACAGTAATATAATATTATTCTATTTTAACCGAGGATATCCGGTATTAAATAATAAAGACTCGGATATTATAATAGTTAAAAAATATTACTATATATAATATATAATATAAATAATAATATAATATTATATCGTTTATCATATAACTTTCTTTATCGTATTTTACACTTACATTTTTATAAACTCCTTTAATAATCTCTATCTTTATTATATTTAAACGAAGTAAGCCTATTTATATAATCAATCCTTATATAATCGTCCACAGTCTTTACTATTTACTATTTACTTTACTAACGTATAACTATACCGGTATACCGGATTTTATATTATATCCTCTTTTAATAATAAAGACCTATATATATATCCTATATAATATATTCCGTAAATATTATAATAACCCTTATTCCAGTTAATTCCTTAAACCAGTAAATTATAGTAACTAAACTACTAATTTATATATCGTTAATTACTAAAAAACCTCTACTATTTTTAATAACTTTATTAAACTAATCGTTTACTATTATTTATTTTTTAAAATAAAGTTAAGCTTAAATACTTACTTTACTAACGTTATTTAATATATATCGCTTACTATAACGTTAGGATACGTAAGTATACTTATTTATATTAAAAATAAAGTTTTAATTAATTATATTTATAATAAACTTACTTCGGCTTAAACCTATCTTTCCTTTAATCTATAAATTACTATACCTCCTATATTAGCTATTTTAAATATAATTCTGCTTATTTAAATATTTTATAATTATAATACCGACGTACTTATAATTATATTAATAATACCTAAGCCTTTTTTATTTATCGAACCGATTAGTAAATTAACGGTTTATAATACGTATATTATAATACCTACTCCGTCTACCGTATTTAATTTAATATATTAAATAGCTTTTAATAAAGCCGGCCGTTCCTTTAAATATATACTCTAAAAAGCAAGGCCCTTTCTCGATATTATCTAAGAAATTTCTATTATTAATACCGGTTTAAGGCTAAAATAATAAGTACGACGTATATTAATTCTACGTTAATAAATTAATCCTATACCGGTAATAGCTTATAATTTAGTTTAAAAAAGAATTATAGAGGCCGATAAAGCTTTAACTTTTATAGTTTTCTTTAATAAGTAAATTATATACTTATTATATTTAACGAAAAAATATTTAATAGTATTTATAAGTAACTATCCTTCGACCGGTATTAATTTAATATTAACTTTAAAGAAAAATATTATTTTATTAATTAAAGTAAGTAATTAATTAATATTTTATTTAACCTATTAATTTATTTACAGATAAGGTATAAACGCAGCATTTATAATAAAACTAATAATAAATATAAACAGTATAATTATTACGCTATAGTATATAGTAAAGTTTATCGCTAATATATAAAAGAGGTATTTAATATATATATAAATACTATTAAACGTTAATTAAAAACTATTAACTTTAATACTAATTTTACTTAAGTAAGTAAATTAATAAATTTACCTATCGATAAAACTATCGATTAGATAATAATCTTAAATTTAATTATAGGGAAAAAAGATTTTAAATATTATTTTAATAATAGCTTTATATAGTTTCGGTATTATATTAAATTAATATAAATTATAAAGCGGTTACAGAAGTAATAAACGTATTATTTAAATAAATTATATAATATAATAAATAGGTTATTTATTATAAACCGGATATAGGAATAATTCTAAGATAATATAGGACTAATAAATATTATTAAAATATAAGGAGTATAGTTTAATATAACGTCGATATAGCCAGTCTTATAAAAACTAATAATCTTAATTTATAGTTTTATCGTCCTAAATTAATATATTATATTAAATCTTTTATTATTAATTAAATAATTCAATAGTAAGATATTTAATACTATATTAAAAACCTTAAAGTACGTAGCCTTAAAAATATATTTATCGAATAAAACTAAGTCCTAAATAAAAAAAGGCCTTTTATTATTTTTTATTATAAAATAATCTATAAATTAAAAGCTATCTTCCAATTAATTTAATAGAATTTGCTTATACTATATTTAATTTATAGGCCACCCTATCTTAGATTATTCTACTACTATATTAATAGCCGAAAGCTTTAATTTAGCCCTTTTAAAGTTAAAGCCTAATATACAATATATTTATTTAAATATATTAAATATCTTATACTAATAATTATACCGGCCTATTAAAATATATTATATAAATAGGGTAAAAGATAATAATTATTTACCGTTTCCTTTTAAAATATATAGAGACATTTAATATTACTTACGCTTTAATAAAGTTTATATAGTATAAAGGGATCCTGGTTTATATTAAAGTCGGTTATTTAAAAGGTAAGTATATTATTTAAACCTTTAATCGTAAGCTTAGTTTTAACTTAATCCTTATTAATAATTATAAAATAAATTATTTATATAAAAGTACGTTATATTGCGTAATAATAATAGAATAAACGTATACTGTATTATAATATAATATTATTTATAAAATATAATTATTATTAAACACTTATATTATTAACTTTACTAATTTATATATACTTTTATACCGTAAAAATATAATTAAAGATAATATACTTCTTATTAATAAGGCCTAATAAAATCCTAAACTATTTATATACTAACCTTAGCGATTACCGTTTCTACCTTAATTTTTAATTATAGATAATATATCCCTATAGATTTCGGAGGCCTTAAAATAAAAGACGGTGGTTATAGTATAGTAAAGCGGCCCTCGCTTTAAAAGTTGCACTTAGAATTCCGGCGGTATAATTATATATAACCTAAAGACTATATATACTTACGGCTTCTATATTCCCTATATATTAATAGGAATAGCTACGATATATAAATAATAAAGATATATAAATAAATATCTCCGAAAATATAAAATAAAATATATATCTTTACCCGAAATAAATAAATAATATAAACTATTATTATATTAAATAGGATATTTATTAGACTTATAGCCTATACTGGTTTAAGTTAAATAGTCGATAAATATAAAATAGGAAAATAAAAATAAATGAAAGAGGTAAAATAAATCCGGAGTTATATATAAAATATATTTATTTAATAATAAAAATAATAAAAGGTAATAATATAAATCCTTTTAAAGGATAAAGTAAATAAATAAAACGATTTAATAGTAATAATATAAATTTAATATATTAATATAAATATTATTTAAAGTAAAATATAAAAATAATATAATAAAGAGAATATAATTTAAACTATCCCCTTTATTAATATCTTTAATTACAGTTCCTATATTATCTAAAGGTATATATATAATAACCAATATCCCTTTAATACTATTTAAATTACCGCTTAATTTATATTTTTCTTACTCTTTAAACCTAATAATATAATACTATCGTTAACTTTAAACTTTTAGTTTTTTAATATTTATATAAGCCTGAGAAGTATAGTTAGCCTTTCTCTTTCCTTTATTAGTGTTAATAATAATAACGAATATATCGTTTAAAAGCTCGGGTTTAATAATAATACCCCTTCTTACTTTACTTAACCCCCTACTCGAAATAATTTCTATAAATAATAAGTCTACCCCGTTTAAATAAATAAAGTTATTACTATTATTACGTAATAATAAGCTAGTAGTATAAAATAAACTAAAAAAGGTAAGTAAGTAAATTAAAGTAAAAGAGAATTTTATCTCGATATCGGTATTATCGTACGTTAAAAAAAGGAGGCCGGGGAAGTAAGGTAAATAACGTTTATAAAAGACTAAAGCTAAGTTAATATTACTACTTTTTTTAATTTAAAATATTAATTTAAAAAATTTAATAATATAAAGAAAGAGTAACGCGTTAACTTACTTACTAATTTAGTCTAATATATAA
Source organism: Cercophora samala (assembly GCA_030512305.1). NCBI lineage: Eukaryota > Fungi > Ascomycota > Sordariomycetes > Sordariales > Lasiosphaeriaceae > Cercophora > Cercophora samala. The sequence continues at coordinate 35,716 of JAULSY010000196.1, read as the reverse complement.
TATTTATAACTAAAATATATTAATATATAATACTTAATAATAACCGTTATTACTGTCGTTAATTAATAATATTATATATTAAATAAAACTACTTCTTTATAAAATTAAGGAATATTAAGAATATAATATTTTAATAATATAATTATCCTAATTAAAAGATAGGCGGTATTTAACGATAGAGGGTTAGAAGTTTTTCTAAATATAGAAAATAATAAACCTTTTACTTTAAATAAATTAATAAGACTTATTATTAATAATATTATTTATTTCGATATAGTCGGCAGTTATATTATAACGATTATTACTATAATAATTAAAGCTTTATTTAAAAGTATAAATAACGTAAGCTATTATATTTCTAAAGTAACCTAAGCTAAAGATATAAACGATACTAAAATATAAATAATAATTAAAGTAAATAAAGGTTTAATAGGCAAAGTAAATAAAAGTCTATAATATATTAATAACGTAAAATAAGATTATATATAAGGTATAAATAAAGCGTTAATTACTATTAGTAAAGTTTTAAAGCTATAAAATATATTAAACGTAGAATTAATAAAAGTAATAGTTAATATTAAAGGGAGGATAGAAGTTATTACGGATAAAGTTAAAGCGTAAAGGGAAACTACTAATTACTTACCGGTAAAGGCGCCCTATATTATAGAAAATTAAAAAAGGCTTAGAGGTAAATTAAATATTATAGAAAAAAAAAAATTAATTATTTATACTTCCCGAAAAGCTTGTTCTTATTAATTATATTAATAAATAAAATCCTTTCCGGTTAATAGAGAAGTTAAACTATTAACGGCTCTAGATAAAATAAAGACTAGTATATCCAGATTAATATTATTAAAAGACTTAATTAATTTAGGGTATGTTTAGTAAATAATAACCGGAATTTTATAACTTTTCCTATAGTTATAGGGGTGCTTATTACTTTCGAATAAGCTGTAATTAAAAATATTAATAAAAGTACCTCTATTAATTATAAAATTTATAATCCTATTTTAACTTTTACGTTAATATATTGCTTTTTAATTAACGTAGAACTTATTAAAAAGTAATATAAGTACTATTATTAGAATATTAATTAAAACTTTATAATCCTTTTATTCCCTAATTAAATTTTTATAAATAGCGGTATTTTAATAAACCTTAATAAAATAAATATTTATATAGCCTATAGTATTAAATATACTTTATTACGTTAAGTCGGGATTTAACGTTAAGTAAATAAAAAGGTCTTTAAAGCTAATATAAATTATATAGATAAATAATATAGAAGGTATTGTATAAATAATAGTATTAAATATATTATATAGAATATTAAAAGAAGTATAGTTTTATAAATATATTAAGAAATAAAGGAAACTTATTAATAAAGGTAATTATAGTAAATAATATTATAAATATAAATATAAATTTCGTTTTTCTATAAGTAACGGATATTCTAAAGGTAAAGGAAAATCTAACCGGCGCTATAATAAGGACCGGTAAATTATATATAATAATTTAAAAGACGATTTTTATCGGTTAAGTTAAAATTAGGATAAGGAAAGATTTTATTAATAATCGATAATTAAAAGAAAGGGTTTAGTAATTTAAGGTATTTATATTTATTACTTAAATTAAAGGTATTAAGCGGTATAACTATAACAAAAGTAAAGTTAGAATTTATAATAAAGGCTAGCCCCTTATTTACTTAACTATTCTCGAAACTAATAATAAAAGATATAGAAATAGGGACTATATTAGTAAAGATAATAAAACCTCTTTTATTAATATAATTACTAATAAAAACACCGTTAACGTTAATAGAAATATATCTATTTATATTATTAATTTTATTTAATAAATTATTAAATATCGATAAATATTAACGAAAATAATTATAATATAAAGTAATATAATTAAAAAAGGGAGTTAGGGGTATAGCGTTTATATCCTTAACGGCCTCTCTATTAAAGAAAAGGGAAGAAAATATAAAAACTATCCTAATTTACTTAAAGTATAAATAAAACCTTTAAATCTATCGTTTACTATAGTTCCTTATAATTAAATAGAATTATCCGAAGTAAACCGTATAATATTTAAATAATTTAATCGAAACTAGAATCCGATATTAATATAGTAAACTATAAATCTAATAAATATAAATAATAAAGCTAAAAATAAATGCTTATCGACGCCTATTTTCAAAATACCTTTATTTTTAAAAAAGAAAGCCGTATATTAAAATAAAATATATATAATAAACTAACCTTAATTAAAACCAGACGTTTGGTATACTATTACTAGATATATACAGATTATTAAAGCCAGGGCCGAAACTACAGTAATATTAACAGGGTATTTTAAACTTTATAAATTAAGCTCTATCCAATTATTAATTAGTGTAATAAAAATAGTATAATATAGGTAAAATTAATTTAAACTAGCGTTATATTAAATTATATAAATATTTAAATTAAAAAGTATTAAGGTAAGCGTATTATATACGGGAATAGGTAAATATCCGGAGGTAAGTAAGATATATATTTGCTAGGTTAGATTTTTAACTTTAAGAATATACTACCTATAGTTTAATTAATTATTATTTTATTAAGTTATATTAGAGTTTTATAAAGATATTATAATACTGCCGCTTTACTGTCTTTAATTTATATTTATTTTTAGACGATGCTTGTATATTAGTTAAAGTAACCGGCGAATATAACCTATATTAAATGTAATACTAACGCTAGAAAAGTTTAAGGGAAAGTATAAAATAACCCTCTACCTTTTTACTTCCCTTATATATATACCGATATTTACTCCGGATTATACTTCTTATATTATTAACTTTTTATAAAAACGCAGTAGTTTAAAAGTAAAACCGTTTATAACTTATAATATACTTCTTATTAACTATTTATATTTAAATCTATTTTATATATAAAATAAATAAATCGTTTAACGTTAAAATAATATAATATTTAAATATAGTAATTAATAAGAGACTACTTTTACCTTAAATAAATTAAACTAAATACTACTTTAATTAATTAAAGGCCTTATTATATATAAATAAGCTAAACTTTTATTTCTTTTAAAATTTAAAAAGGGAAGAAAAAAAACTAGTTAATATAGATTATATAAAGCTTTATTTATAAACTACCGTAATTATATACCGATAGTTTAATTTTAAACGTTAAACTTTAGATTCTATAAATTAAATATATAATATCGTCTTTAAATTTTAGCGTCTTTTTATATAGGATAATATAGGATGCTTTAGTTTAAAGTATAGTATTAAGTATAAAATAAAGTAAACTATATTAATTCTATAATAATAACTCCTTCTAAATAGGAATTAACTCTAAAGTATTATAGGAACTTATATTATTAAATATATCTTACCTTCTTTTATATAATAATATAATTATATTCTTTAATAAGTTACGTATATAATTTAATAGTATATATAATAAGAAGTATAACGGTAGTTTTATCGATATACGTATATATTTACGGTTTTTAAAGTATTTATAAAGTTCGAAAGTATATAAGTAAAAGGGTTATTAACGTAGAAGTATATCCGGCGTACCTATTCTATACTTCTAATTATTATATTAATATATAGTACTGTAAAAGTCTATCCTCTAAAGGTAATATAATTAATTATTATTTATATCCTGCTTTAGTTATTTATAAAGTAAAGATTACTACAGCCTATTATAACTATCGTAATATATATAGATATATTAGCGATTAATAATAGTAAGCTAGTTACTTTATATAAGTATAACCGGCGTAAAACTATACGTAAACTTAGTATAAGTAAGGGGGGCCTATATAATAACGATACTATCCTCTCTATCTTTTAAAGGTTTAATCTGTCGCTTACTATTAAAAATAAATATATAAAAGTTTAAGTCTATAGGAAATAAAGTATATTAAAAATAAAAGGTAAGTTAAGCTTATAAACTTTATTATTATTTATTAATATTACTTTATTATATCGTCGTTTATTTAATTCTATTTATTACTATAATCTATTATATATACTACCTCTTAATTTCTACTTATATTATCCTTCGATATAAATATTTTATATTATAAAGGCCGTTAAATATACAGGGTATCTAAAACTATTAAAATTATCCTCCTATTAATTACTATATAAACGGCCGTTTATAAACGACGGTAGTAAACTACCTAATTTAAATACACTTAAAAAATAAAAGATTTTAAACTATATATTATTTAACGTCTAGTAAAATTAATAGGTATATATAAATAATATTATTTAATTACTATATTAACCTTCCTTAAATAAATTTATATTATACCGCAGTCTATATATTAACCTTAATTTCGCTATTATATAACCCTCCTCTCTTAGCCCTAGTCTATAAGATATTTCTATTATACCTTTAACTACTTTAATAACGGTAAACGATATAGTAAATATAGTAATATAAGTTAATAAAATAGCCGCCGTTAATAAAAATACGTTTTAGTCTTATATTAAACTATTTAAAAACTTAAATTAAGCAGAACTTATTATATATAAATATAAAATAAATATAATAATTGGTTTTATTAATAAGTTTTACAATAAATTTATTATAAAGACTATATATTATATTCTTTATTAAAAGATAATTGCCTTTAAGGATATTAAAGAGGTAGTTTAAATAGAGAAAATCGGATAGAGGTTTAGTATATAATTTTATTTTAACCAATATATAATTCTCTTTTATATTTTTAACTATAAAGCATATTTCTCTTTAAATTAAAGTATTAAGATTTATATTTATAGGAACTATAATAAAAAATTAAATAAAGATAACTTACTATTTTTTATTAATTATAAAATAAATAATCTATAGATTAATTATACTTATAAATACTTAAATAAATTTAAAGATATTATATTTATTAAAAAATAATTAATTAACTTAATTACTTCCTTTAATTATATTTTCCGGCTTAAACTTAATTAAAAGGTAAGTAGAAACGGTTTATACTATAAACTATTAAAAAGGTATATTATTATATTCCTAAATAACGTATAGAATTTAATTATAAACATATTTCCCTACCTATTTATTAAAATAATAAAATCTATAACCGTTTACTTTACCGGTAAATATAAATTAATATAAAAAGATATAATAAAACTATTTATAGTCCGGCTTAAAAAAGTTAGGAAAGTATTAGTTTAATTAAAGACAAACAATTACTTATATAAAGATATATATATTAGCGATAATATTCTCTTATAATATTATTCTTTAACGGTAAACTATATTTTAAACGGTATTTTCGAGATAATATCTTACTATATTAAAAATACGGTTAAATTAATATTAAAGTCGTACTATATACCGGAGTATAAGAGAGGAAGGGAGTAAAGAACCGACGATTAAAATAGAGTAATAAATATTACGTAAGTAATTAACGATTCCTTATTTAATACCGATAGTTTATATTTCGAAGATAAATCTATATAGTTAATATTAGCGGATAATTACGTTTAAAGCGGTTAATATTTAAAGGTAAAGGAGTAGGACAATAGCTTTATTAAAAATTAAGATATAAAGACCAAAGTATAATTAATATTATTTAAATATATTTATATTAACAATAGAAAGATAGATATAATTATTAATAAGGTTAATTAATTAAAAGCTATAATTAATTAAAGGATCGGAAGTTATTAAATATATAGTAAATTAAAAGTAACATTTAACTGTAACGTTATAATTATATCGTTCTAAATTATACCGTTAAACGTATATTATTTAAACGTTATTAAAGGTAATATTATACTTTACTAAAGACTCATTACATTTAAAAACACTATTAATCTAGCGTTTTTCCTTAAAATATTCCTTATATTATTCCCGTTTAATCGCGATAAGTTAAAGCTAAATAAAGATAATTTTAAATACTTCGATTATAAAAAACGGATAAAGTTTATTAATAATAAAAAGGCTAAGACTTTAATAAAGTAAGTTAAACATTATTTATAAAGGAAAGGTAAAGAAGCCGTAGAATTATAACGATAGAAATTATTAACTTTATTTAATTGTGTAAGAGGTTTATTTATATACTATACGGTATTTATATTTCTAATATTTGATATTAGTAACTGGAGCCGAAATAACCGAATTAATACTATAAAAATAAAGATAAATTTATTCGAAAAATTCGAAAATATTATCTTTAGATTAATTATAAAATAGCTTAATTTAATCCGAAATAAGCTTTAACGGAATAAAACTATTACCGACCCTAATATCTAGTTCTTACTATTTAAACTACGTTTCTTTAGCTATTAATATCCTCTTTCTAATAAACGTCGGCTTTTTACTTAAAATAAAATTAAAGTACTATATTAATAATATAACGTACTTACTATTTAATTTATATTAAACCTAAATGATTTAATAAACCCCGTTAAACTTTAATTATATATATTAAAAAAATATAATAATAAAGAAATAAAAAGAAAATTATCTAATATATAATAAACTATATTATTTTCCACCTTTACGTTTAATACAATTCAAGACTTAATTAATTTAGCCGAATTCTTTTACTAAAAAATAAATATATTTTTTAATAACTATATAAAAATAAGTAATATAGAGGTATTTGGTAAAGCTTTTATTTATTTCGGAACTATAAAGACTAATAAAAGGAGGTTATTGTATATATATAGTATAATATAGCTCGAAGGCAATATCGAAATACCGGATATTCCTAAAATAATATTAATAGATAAATAAAGTATATATCGTAACCGGCTATATATATAAATCGATTTTATATTTTTAAATATAAATTATATAATATTACTATACTATAAACATAAAGGAATATTTATTAATAACTATATTCCGTTAAATAATATATTAAAGAAAATTATATAAATATAGATTATATTATTTAAAGTCTTCGGCTATAATATAATATAATAAACTTATTAATAAACGTATATAAATTATTTAAATAATAAAATAAACTATTAAATAATATTATTTACCGTTATTAATACTATAAATACATATTTATATATATAAAGTACTTAAATAAATAATATAAAACTTTAAACGGTAAAAAATTTTCGATATATTAGTTTAAAGCCTTATAGAAAATAAAAGAGCAGACGTATTTTATAGCCAATAAGGATTTAATATTAAAGTAAAACTATAAACGTATTAACCGCTATAATAAAACTATTTCTATAAATCTATAATATAATTATAACTTTTACTTTCTTAATACTATTATTAAATCTAAAGCTTTAATATATTATATTATTAATTATACTATAAAACTATATATACTAATATTTAAAAGGTTATATTTAACCGGCGAAATATTTTAATAATTATAAGAAAGTTTAAAAAGTAAAAATAATAAAAAAGAAGCTATAAATATAGTATAAAATAAACTAAGTAAGTTTATAATTAAATAGGCTAATAAAATATTTAACGACTGGAAAATTTCTGCCGTTAAAGCTAACTATTACCTTTTTAATTATTTAATAAACTTTATACTATATAAATATTAGTCTTTTATCTTTAGTAATTAAATCTTTAAAAAAATGTAAAATTATATATAGTCATACCAGAACCGTAACGACTAACCTAAAGAGAATATAAACGAAGATATAGTTTTTATTAAATATAGTAGAGGAAGGGTTATTTAGTATATTGACGTATATTTATATTAAAGACTTAAGCTTTAAGACTTATATCTATACGACTATATTAAATTAGTATATTTTTAAAAGCCGAAAGTAAAGTTAAAAAAAATATAATTAAAAATACTATTAAATAATAACGATCCTCTATTATATTAATAAGTTTAAATTATTATTAAATATACCGATAGTATTAAAGTAAAAAGGTATTTATACTATACTACTTTATTAGTAATAACCGGCTAATTTAACCTTAAATATAAAAATAAAGATTTGAAAAATAGAATAGTTTTAAATAGCTAATAATAAAACGCTACAGTTTTACTTAGGCTATTTATACCTTAATTAGCCTTCGCTTAGTAAGTAAAGGAACTAAATAAACTATAGGTAGAATTTCTAAAGTATATATTACTTAAACTATAAAATATAATAGAAATTATTATCCTCCTTTAAAGTAATAAAGAAAATACTATACGGGATTAGTGTTAATAGGAAGACCGGGGGGCCTTCTTTATAGACTTAAATACTATTAAAGATTAAATCCGCTAAAAAAGGTAAAGCGTGTAAGAGGACGATAATATAAAAGCGTATATATTTTCGGTAAGCTTATATTAATATAAAGTAGTTATAAAGAAGTTCGTATAAATTATAATTAAATCTTATATATACGTAATAAAAAACGTAATATTCTTAAATAATATTATATAAAAGAATATTATTTCGATAGCCCGGTAATTAAAGCTTTAGTATAAATTAATATTAAGTAATATTAGTAATTTAATAAAGAGTAATATTAAAGAAAAGGTAAAGGTCTTAAAGTAATATATTAAATAAATTAATATATAATATAAACATATTAAATTAAATATCGATAATAGAATTACGCCAATAGTAACTATAACGTTACTTTAATAGGACTAAGCCTATATTATTATAGACGAAAATATAGGATAAACGTTTATATTTACTATTAAAAAAGTATTAATAAAGTTAATTTTAAACTATAAATAACGCTTTACCTTATACTCTATAGCGTAAGTATTAAATAAGTTTAAACGGAAATAAGCCGATATAAAGTAATTTCTAATATATTTAAATAGTAAAGGTAATATAGGGAAATTTCGGGTAATTTAAAGTCTGTAAAATATATTTACACTAATAAATTAAAATAATTAACTTATTATAACTAATATTACCGGTATTACCGTTTCTAATATAAACGATATTATTATTTACTTTATTATAAAGTTTAAAAATAATAATAAAAAGTCTACTACTATATTAAATAAAAATAATAATCTAATATAATATAATAAAAAATATTTAATTATAAATAAAATTAATATATTTAATACAGCTTTATTTTTTAACGTAAAAACTTTCGTTTTTAAATATCGAAGTAAGGAAGGACGGAACCTAGCCGGATCGAAATTCGGTAATATTCTAATGGTTCTTTTTAATAAAGACTTCTATTAATTTATACCGGTAAAAAAAAAGTTATTTATTTAACTTAATTAAATAGAGAGTTATTTTTATAAAGCTATTTATTTAAGGGAAAAAGAAAGGTATAAATATAGCGTTAGAGGCTATAAACTATTTAAACTATTTACGTATATCGTTATATTAAATAAGTAGATATAGGCTATTAAGGACTTTACTTTTTAGGAATTTCTCTAACGTTTATAACGAAGAAAGTAAATTAAATAAGATATTATATAATTTAATAAACGAGTAGTTTAATAATTTAAAGTTAACGTTAATAACGGAATAAAACTTTTTACTTCTTTAAATAAATATCGTTAAGCTATAAAGTTAAAGTTAGTTATAAATTAAGCGGTATTTTATAAGTAAAAAACTATATTTTTCCTATTAAAATATATTATAAAAAGTAAGAGGGGTAGGGGTAATGTTATTAAAAGTATACCTTTAACGCTATTAAAAGTATTAATCGTAAAGTCAGACAATACCGATAAAAAGATTCTATTTATATTTACATTTTCCCCTAGTATATTAATAATAGTTAATAATAATAAATAATTATATAGTAAGGTAATAAATAGGACTATATTTATAATAGTTAAGGCGGTTTATAATTCTAAATTAAAAATATACTAACTCTCCGATAATATACTCCTCTATATACATCTACCATTAACGTTAATACTTTTATTAATATTAACGTAATATTTAAATTATAAGGGGCTATTATTAGGTATTACTATTTTACTAAAGTAACGAAGTAAAAAAAGCCTAGCTTTAAAGAAAGCCGGCAAATTATTTAAAGTATTAAATAATTAATAATTTAATTTATTTACTATTAATAGTATTTACTATTACGGAATTTTATATATTTAAGGTTTTTATATTACGGACTATAAATTTTAGAGGTAAATGTTATTAAACGCAATATTAAGACTATATAAAACCGCCTCTATATTATATAAGCTTTAATAGGTTAATAAATTATCGTTTAATAACGTATATATATAGCTATCGTAATATAAGAGTTTTATAACTATATAATTATTATATCCTATTAATATAACTAAAATACTATTATTAAAGCCTAACTCAGAAAAATATATTAAAATATATACTATAGAAAAGTATATTAAAAATATATTTTAAAAAGCCGTAAATTTATAATTCTATTTTCTTTAAATTATTATAATACTATATACGCTAAAGTCGTTTATTATATACAAAATTACCGACCAATATCCTTTAATAATTTACAACTCTTTAATATTACCTTTTAAATTACCTTAATATTATCTAACTTTTAACTATCTAAACTATAACCGGTTTCTTTATTTAATATATCTTCTAATAATATATATTATTTAATAAAGTATTAAATAATCTATTTAATAAACCCGGACTAAAAAATAAGGTTTCGCGGTGTTAGGTTACCTTTATATATATCTTTAAAAAGTTTAAATTTTAAATACTTCCGGTATACTAATATTATTATTAATTTAAATATTAAATCGGAAATTAAATTATTCGATATATAAGATTTATAAGATTATAAACCGTTTAAAGTTAAAAGGGTAAATATTATAATTAATAAAGATCTAAGCGACGATAGGAGTAGTAATATAGTAAAAAAGTCTAATAAAAACAGTTAAACTAATTTAAATAAATTAATTAACTATAATAAAGGTAATAAGTTATTTAAAGAATATAGCTATTTATACCGTTCGGTAGTAATAAATAAATATTTTAACGGAAAGTAGTTTAGAAATTCTTTATCGGTATTATTTATAATATAAATTAAAAAAAAGATAATAAAGGAGTTTATATTGTTTAATTTTATATATACGCCGTTAATTATATTTATTTTAACTTAGTTTATCGTCTATATCTTTTTCGGTGTTTATTAGACTCGGTAGAGAGCCGAGAGACCGTGTCCTCTTTATTAATTAAATATATTTTTATTTTCGAATAGAGTAATAAGTATTATTCTTATTATAATAGTAATTAACGTAAGTCCCTTTAAAAAAACCTTTTAACTTTATATACTTTATAAAAGAGGTGTATTTATATTTATAATCGATATAACTTTTACTTTTAATTAAAGCCGTACTTTAGGTTTATAGTAAGATAGATTTATAGACGGATACTTTTATAAAGTTTAATTATAAATATTATTTTACGTTTAAGCTTAGTTTAAAATAATTTTATAGTAGAAAATATCGTTTCGGTTAATATAACGTCGGATTAATATTAATAAGTTAGCGTATTTTAATATTAAAATACTAATAGTATAATACGTTTATTATTATTATAATTATACTATTTATATTCTTACTTTTACGTATTAATTACTTTATTATTTAATAAATAGCGGGATAGTTTAAGGCCGGTAGGTTAATTATTTTTAATAGTAACTTCTAAATAAAATTAAGTAAAATGTTATAGGTATTATATAGGGAAAGAAAAGAAAATACTTTAAAACCTTACTATATAGGTAAACTAAGAAGAAAAGTCGGTTAAAATATAAAGCGTAACCTTTATATAAATAAAAAGTAAATTAAACTATATTAATTAAACTAATTTAAAAAATATAGCTAGTATAGCGATAAATATATATAAATATTCGGTATAAAACTCGGTTATTAATAAAGGCTTTAATTATTATAGTATTAAAAACTATATAACCTTAACCCCTTTTAATAAGTTTAAATCGCTATTACTTATATATATATTAACTATAACTTTAAAGTTATTAAACTTAACTTTTTTAAATATTATAATAAGTATATATAATATAGAAGATTATATTAAATTAATATAAGTGACTTTTAATTGCCTTTCTTTTTAAACGTACCTTTTATTAGCGAAGTGCGAGGCGTACTTTTATACAGTCTTAGTATTTTTAGTAAGCCGCTTGTTAGTTATTTTGGAAGTTTAGTATCTTTTAACTTTAACCTATATACTAATAATAATTAGGAGTTTTATATTTTAAGAGTTATATAACTTATATATAATACTTTATAGGCGTAAATAAATATTAATATATATAGCGGTATTTATATAATAAAATAAATATTATATAACGTACTTAGAACGATATAGATTAAAAGTAATTATATAATATAATAATAGTTATATATAACGTTAAAGGATTAAATATATAACGTATATATATCCGAAAATAAACCGTAAAATAAGCTAAGTATTATATAAATAAAAAGATATTATATAAAGTATACAATATAGTAATATAGTAGGGAAATAATATAAGGAAAGGCGGTAGCGAAAGTATATTAAGACTATATAATAAAACCATAAATTAATAGCGTAATATAAAGATAGCGATATAATAAGATAAATATAGTATAATTATACAAGGTCTATATAACGAGGGCGGTATAAAGAGGTCTATATAATAAAGGCAGAAACAAAGTTAGTATAATAAGGCCTATATAATAAGGTCTATATAATAAAGGCAGAATAATAAGGGTAATATAATAAAGTCTATATAACGAAGGTAATATAATAAAGTTTACGTAATAAAGGTAAAGTAATAAAGGTAACGTAATAAGGTTTATATAATAAGGGTAGCGTAATAAGGTCTATATAATAAGGTCTATATAAAAAGGGTAATATAACAAAGTTTATATAACGAAAGTAAAGTAACGAGGGTAACGTATTAAAGTCTATATAATAAAGGCAGAGTAATAAAAGTAGTATAACGAAATTAACGTAACGAGATTTATATAATAAATATAACATAATAAAAGCGGTATAGTAAAGCTATAATTTAATAACGTAATAGAAATATAGTAATATAATAAATTAAAGGCTATATATTTAAATAAAAATAACGTAATAAAAATATAGTTTAACGGTATAATAAAAAGATAGCCGTATAATAATAGAGATATTATATAGTAAAGTAAAAATAAAGTAATAAAAATGTAATTTAATAGTATAGTAAAAAAGTAATTATACAATAAAAAAAAGGCGGCGTACTATAATAAGTATAAATTAGTTATATAGGCTAATTAATAAAACTAATATTATATAGAAGTATAAAAGGAGAGGTATATATATAGGGAAAGATATAGAAGTAAATAATCGGTAAAAAACAGACGGTATAATATATTGTAAATCGTAATCTATAAAAAATACTTTAATCGAAATTATTAAAGATTATATATTATATTAGATACGTTAATTTATTTATAAACCGATAGTACTGTAAAAAGATTAAGATTATATATTTAGTAAAGTTATATATATTAAATAGGTAAGAGGTATAGATATATATTATTATAATATAATTATTATAGGCCGATATAATAGGTAGTTATTATTTAATTAATAAATACCTATATTAGCCTATTTTAATTATTAATAGAGTATATATAGCTAAAGACGATACTATTTATTAATAGGAAGAAATATATAAGCGTAATAGGTTAAATATTAATATTTATATATTGCTTTAACAGTTAATTTAATCGTTTAAATTATTTATATATAGGTATATCGGAGGAAAGCCTATACCTATTTAAAACCAATAGTAAATATTAACCTATAACCTTAAAGCCAATATAAATATTATAACAAATATACTATATAATATATAAATTAAGTTAAACTATAGTAATATTTAACTTTTTATAATCTATTATATAATATTATTATAACTAACTTATTAATAAAGTTAATAATATTAAACGCTAATTCCTTACTTTCTTTAGAAAAAAAAGCTACTATATTTACCGGTATATAAAACTACCTTTTAATATATTAATATATAATATAACGTCTCGAAGTAATTACCTATTATATATAAGTCGGGGCTATAGGTTAATATAAGAGAATTTAAAGTTTATACGGTATTAAATATAAATAATATTAAATATTAAAGGTAAGTATATAAACTAGAAAGTAAGTTATTATAAAGCAAACTAACTTTAAACTATATTAAATAACTTTATTTACGACTATAAATAAAAGGTACTTTTTACTTTCTTAAGGTAAAGGCTATTTATAGGTAACGGTTAAAATATATAATTTTAAGTTAAACTTTACTATTTAATTTCTAATACTTTTATTTTTTTAAATTTAATACTATTTTTTTCTTTTTCTTTTAATTAGTCCTTTATTAATTACTATTAACCGGCTTAAATTTATACTTATAATAATTTTACTTTAATATTACCTTTCTCTCTTTCCTTTAACTTTAAACTTACTTCTATAGCCGGCTCTCTTTTTTAAATTCTTTAATTAGACTTAATCTCGATAAGATTTTCGCACCGTTTAATAAAGCCTTACTTAATTCTAACCCCTCGCGATAATTAATATATAAGTATTTTTATTTTATATACCGTATCGATTAAACGGCTAATATTTATATAATTTTAGGAATTTCTAAGTTATTATCCTTATATTAAGATACTTTACTGCTAAAGGCAGCGGTAATAACCTTCCGTAAACGCCCTTTAATAGCCCCGATTCTAATAAAGGCTATAATAATAATATTACCGCTAAACCCTATAAAATATCAGTTAAAGGCCCAAGTAATAATAAAGTATATTCACGACTAAGCTATATATAAGTATATACTAAATAATCTAACGTTTAACTATAAAAGACTTAAAAGAAATTATCGTATATAAATAAAGGTAGTAAAATAACCAAAGACCCTTATATTTTTATAGAAACACCCGGTAAAGATAGTAAAAAAGTAAGTACTAATATCCGTAATTATAAAAACGATAGTATTAACAGGAAAGGTTATAACGGTTATAAGGAAAAAAATAAAAACAACAAGTTCAAATATTATTAATTCTTATATTTATATTACCGGTAATACTCCAAATAAATTTAAAATTATATATATATTTAGCGTCTTATTAACTTAACTTAAAATTACATAAATTAAAAACTTAAAAATAATTATTAATAATTATTTAATAATTAAAGTTATTATTAAAATATATATATCTATATAAGTAATTATAAAAGACTATTATAATTATTAAAATATTAAAACATTATTATATAAACAGTTAAATATAATATAATATAAATAATACAGAACGTTATTAAATATTATAAAGCCTATTTCCCTCTATACTTTAAATATATTACCTTTTAAGTTTAAAGTTACTATTATTAGCTCCGTATTATATAATATCAATATTATCCCTATTAAATTAAATACTTATAATATCTTTAATTAATTTATAGTAAAGTTCGATATATTAATACTATATAAAATAAATCTATATTATATTATTTAAAATTTACCGTTTATTAAGCTTTTAATTATATAGAAAGTTAATAACAGTTAAATAAGTAAATAAATAAATAGAAGTTTCTTAAAGGAAAGTATATTAAATATAATTATTTAGGAGGGGGGGTAAGCTTTTTTAATATTACCTTATAATATTAGCTTATAACATAAGGATAATTATTTATTAAGATACCGTTTCTCGTTAAAGTAATAATTAAAGGAAGGGGAACTTTATTATATTAAAAGTAAATATTTAAGTAACAAGTGGTTAAAGACGTCCCGCTATTTATAAACGTTAAAGCATTAATAAACCGTAACGTTTTAATATTAAATTAAATAAAAAGGTTATAAAAAAAATTCGAGTATAATAAAGATTTAATTAAGTATTTATAGCCGGTAATTATAAGCAATAAATATATAAAGGTACTAAAAGTAATAAAATAAGGAGATTTAAATACTAATTAGTAAATAAATATCCGGTTATTACTTTATAGAATTATAAATATATAAATTAACGAGACTATAAAGGTTAATAAACGGTAGACGTTAAAAGTACTAAATATTTTAAAGTTAATAAGAAAAACGTAACTATTATAAAGTTAAGATTAAATATAATATTAAATATAATTATAATTATAATAAAAAAAATAGTAATTTTAAAAAAGTTATATTACTTATATTTATACTTTATAATTACACTAAAAACTTCTATTTAATTATTAATAAAGTAATAATAATAAAAAAGAAAAGTAAAAATAAAAAGTTTAATAAAGTTAAAGATAATTTTTTAGAGGTTTTTTAAACCGGATATATACTTAATAGCCTTACTCTATATATAATTTAAATAAATTAATTATAAGTCTATAATAATAAACCTTTAATTTCTATAGGAAATTTTATTTTATAAACCCCTTTAGCTTTATAAAATCTTCTACGGAATTTAAGTCTAAAAAGCCTATTTAATTAACTATATTAAGAAATATAAGACTAAATTTATAAGATTATTTTCCAGGGTAAAATTACGTGCGGAAAAGATTACAGAGGAAAAGATCACATTTTGGAATTTGGCTTATAAGACATTACGGACCCCCAAAAGTGTGTCAAAAGATCACACCCTAAGGTTAACTAAGCGAACACTCGGGTTTTGCCAAACAGCGATAGCTCAGACTCTCTCCCATGTGCCGGATCAAGTCCCCCGCGGAGTTCTGCCCGGATTGCTGGAGTCAAGGCCGGGGTGGATGGTGCGACTTTGTAATAGTGTTGTAGCCGGCAGAGATGAAAAGGGGAACGCCGCTTTTGCGGTAACTGCTTTTGTCTGCTGCCTCGTGGCCAAGGACCCGCGGTGCGCATGAATGCAACAGGCTATTGGGTTCCGCAGTCTTGGGCCCAGGGAGCAGACCGTGATTGGACCCGACGGACTGGGCCGCCCGCCCTCGCGCATATAACACCCGCGGCACCGCACGTTCTCGGTGATGCTTCTGGCGTTGCTTTTTGCAGGGCAACATTCTCGGTTGCTGTCCATCCACCCTCTGTTTCTCTCGGCACTCATCATACACAATGCTCTGGCTCAAGAGCTCCCTCGTTGCCGCGGCCGCCTGGTCCATGGCCACCGCCCAGCAATTTGACCCTGAGTTTACCCCAACTCCCATCGAGTACGCCGTCGACACCCTGGCTCGTGCTCCGGGATGCAGTCTCGGTGACTTCTGGCGTCTTGCCCGTACCCTCTCGGGTCAGACTGAGATCTACTTCCCTGGCGAAACCGAGTTCGACGAGGCCACCACGAGATGGTCCAACGTTGGTGCCCCCATCGCCAACATCACCGTCGTCCCGGCTGTCGAGAGTGATGTCATGAAAGTGGTAAGTACCTACCTATCTCCGCTTCGCCCCCGTGCCTTCTCTGTAAGTCCAACAAGTCTAACAGAACATCATCAGGTCCGCATTGCCAACAACTGCAACATCCCCTTCCTGGCTTACAACGGACGCCATGGAGCTCTCACTACTCTTGGTCAGATGGAGTGGGGTATTGCCATCGACCTCAGGGCCTTGAGCGGCGTTACCATCAGCGCTGACGGCAAGACTGCTACCGTCAAGGGCGGCACCAACTCCAAGGTTCTCATCGACGCTCTCTGGGCTGCTGGCAAGCAGGCCGTGACTGGTACTTGCGAGTGCGTCAGCTACATGGGCCCCGCCCTCGGCGGTGGTCACGGCTGGCTCCAAGGCCACCACGGCTTGATTGCTGACCAGTGGGTGTCTGCCAAGATCGTCACTGCCGACGGACAGCAACGAACCATCGACTCCAGCTCTGATCTTTGGTGGGCCGTCAAGGGCGCTGGCCACAACTTCGGTATCATCACCTCCGTCACCATCAAGATCTTCCCCATTGTCGAGACCAACTGGGCCATCACTACCCTGATGTACACTGGTGACAAGGTCCAGGCTCTGTACCAGGCCGCCAACAACTACCTCCTCAAGAACGGCACCCAGCCTGTTGATCTCATCAACTGGTCCTACTGGATGAACATTCCTCCCATTGACCCCACCGGCCCCGTCATTGAGTTCTACATCATCCAGGAGGGTGTTACTGCCGTCGACACCAACTACACCGCCCCCTTCATTGCCCTTGGCCCCATCTCCGTCACCAACAACACCGGTTCTTACCGTGACGTCTCCGCCTGGGTCGGCATTTCTCTTGACGGCCCCCCGTGCCAGAAGACCGGCGCTGCCAACCCCCGCTTCCCTCTCTACCTGGAGAAGTACAACCCCTCGGCCATGGGCACCCTCTACCAGGCCTTCAAGGAGGGCACCAACTCCTCTTCCCCCTTCGCCAACTCTCTCTTCATGTTTGAGGGCTACTCCATGCAGGGTGTCAAGGCCATCGACGCTGATTCCACCGCTTTTGCCTTCCGTGAGGACAACCTTCTCACTGCTCCCCTGGTTCAGTACACCCCCGGCAGCGCTGCTCTGGATGCCCAGGCCAAGGCTTTTGGCAACCAGCTCCGCGACATCCTTCATGCCGGCAGCGGCAGAAGCCAGAAGCACACCTACGTCAACTATGCTTATGGTGACGAGTCCAAGCAGGAGATGTACGGTCATGAGAGCTGGAGAGCCAGCAGGCTCCTCACGCTCAAGGACAAGTATGATGAGCGGAGAGTCTTCAACTTTTATGCCCCTGCGGCTTAAAGGATGGCGGGAGGAGAGAGGGGAGAGGATAATGATGTTTCTGACTTGTCAGACAAATGTTTTCTTTTTTTGTTTATAAATACTTAGTAATGCATGTACATACCATCATCATGATCATCATACCCTGGCCTTATCATGAGCACACGGCCGTCAACTCTTCAATTCAATGCATCTATGAGGTTAGATTTTGTCCTCGTTCACAGATATCAACGTTTTGTAATTATGCAAGAAGATCATCCACATCTTGTCCCCGATTGTCATGAAAGCATCGTTCACACATGTCAAGATTGTATAACTCCCAAGGACCAAAGTCGTCTTCATGTTCGTGTCAATCATCATGCCAAATGAAGTTGAGTTCACAAAGTTCCTTGAACGTATCTTCTAAAGAAGACCTATTTCATAACGTAATAGCCCTATCTTGGAATCTTCGTGGTGAACTCAAAGTGAAAACCAAAAACTCAAGGCTCAGGTTCATCCCGGATTCTTTCTCTCACATGCTGACCCTCCCCCCCCCTCCTCACAACCCACTCACTGTATTTCCAATCCTTCTCCGCTATCCGACGACAACCTCCTCCTTCGTCAACTCAAGCTTTTCACCCTCCCCACCAACCCACCACGGAGCATTTGCACACCCTTCCCCAGTGTCCCACTTTCCCACATGGCATGTCCCATCTTGTTTCCCCCAATCTCGATTGATTTCCCACATGGCAATCTTGCTGCAACCGGTCATCTGGATAATCTCATAACCTATTCCCCCCCATGTCCACCCAACCCCCCCCTCCCCCCCCCCCATGTCCAAACCCACCGGAGCAAACTCCGATCCACCACGGACCACAGAAACCCCAAACCCACACCCACACACTCTTTTGTTGCACATGGTGCCCACCACCACTAGCGAGAAAAGAAAAGAAGGAAAAAGAGACAAGTCCCCTGATTTATCCACTTGATCACAAAACTTTAAAAACCTGGACGACGACAATCTACGACCCTGGCTTTTACACAATATGTAAGGGGGCATCAATCAACCAATCGGCGCTCCCGGTTCACGTGCGACTCTACAATACCTACCTAGTACCTATGTACACTACACTCACTACACTTGTAAATCCACCGGCCAATTTTTTCTCACGTGAATACTACAACAATTTCTATCAATCCGAAAAGCGGCTTTACACTACAACACGGTGCAGCCTAACCCTCCCATTTTCAACCTCTTTTTCTTTTTTTCCCCACGTAGAACATTGCTCAAAGCTGCTGGGGTTGTCTTTTTTTGGTGCGTTTTGATGAACACAGGGGGGGCAACCAACTACCGCAAAAAGAAAAACAAAAAGAAAAACAACCTAACAACGAATGCGACCCTGTCTCCCTGGCCACAAAAAAACTGAGACACTATACAATCAGTACCTTTTCATACACACCATACTCGCTCGAAAACCGTTTTGAAATTCCATCAAAAATCTTAAGTATTCTTACAGTACTAAAGTACTACTGTTCAAAAGTTGAGAGACTTTGGCTTAATGCTGGTTGAGAACGCCACGTTTTATTTTAACGTAGTGGTGTAAGTGACGGCGATTTTGGTGGTTTGGTGTCTCGGTTTTTTTGTTGGCAGGGAGCCTGTCAAAAGTCTCTCGGCGCAACAAGGACGATCCCCATTTCCCCAAAAAAAGTCAAAGTCACGCCATCCCAACCATGTCGTCGGAACATTTTTTTTATTTTACATGTGTAATTTTTTTCTTTTTTGCAGAGTTTGATGTAATAATGACGTCGAGGGGGGGTCTTTTTCTTTTTTTTGCTAGGTTTTTGGGGGCGATGGAGCAAACCAACGTGGGTGGGGACTCTGGGGAGGGAAGGATGTCAGGGGCAGGAGACAGACAGGGTCAGGGACGGAACGGGGATAGGGGGTTTAGGTCAGGGTCAGGGTCAGGGTCGGGGTCGATGTCAGGGTCGATGTCAGGGTCAGGGTCGAGGGGGATGAGTTTTTGGGTTAGGGTTGAGAAGGAGGGGAGGGAGGTGTGTGTTGTGTAATTTTAATTGGGACATCAACCGATGGGGGGTGGCGTTGTTGGGAAGAGTGTTTAACCGATTGGTGCTTAGATATTCTTTTTAGGGGGAATTAAGGGTGGGAATTGGGATTGATGGGGGAGAGAATGTTAAGTTGTGCTGTTGGAGAAGGTGTGTGGGATGGTGATTTCGGCAGAGTGTTGTGTCCATCAAGACTTGGTTGCACCCTGTTTGATGGGTCCTATTCGCATGTGACTGCTGATGAATGTCATGGAGATTATTTCTTATCATTGTTTTCAACAACTTCCAACGGGCAATTGGTCTAGGGGTATGATTTTCGCTTCGCATTCTGTTGCCAATGTGAAAGGTCATGGGTTCAATTCCCATATTGTCCATTGTTTTTGCGCACTTTTTGCGCACCCCCTTTATGCAAGTCTCCCGGCCCTTCTGTTTTCTTGTCTTCTCTCAGAGTGTCTGACTTTATCTATATTGTGAAAATTATCGGGAAGCTCATTCCCGTGATGATACAGAGTGGATGAGAAAATATATATCTAACTTTTTAGCCTGTGATGATATGTCTATCTTCGGCAACGTAGTTGTCGTTCCAGCTGCTGGTGCTTATATCATCAGCTGCTATCAGGCGTGGGTCACGTAATTTGTCTCAAACTTCGTCGAAGATAGGTGCCTTGAGAAGGAAAGCCTTCAATTCGACCTTCAAAGTGTAGATAACTGCAATTTGGAACATGCTACGGAAATCTAGTTGCCTGGATAGCAGAGCGGTGCGTCTGTTTACATTCGTGGTGATATGCGTTTTCACCTCTTGACTTTTGTTGCTTGGTACATCTATAGAATCTCGGGGAACTCTTTTCCGTTATAACTCTTGGTAAGGCAGCCAAAGGCTTCCCCCAACATTCAGTTGCTTCAAAACTGGAATAAAACGCCATGAAAGTCACTCTTGAAGCTTGCTCTGCGTGTGAATTGGTTAGGTAGCCTGAATGTATTGAGGTGGCTTTGGGATGGCCAGTACCATGCCACACGTTAAGTGACGACAAGTTAGCATATGGATGATCCAGTGGTCTTCAGCGCGGTCAAGGAAGACAACATGAATCTGTACAGAATTTCACCAGCTGACTCGGGCGGATATCGAAAACTTCTTTTCGAGGAACCAGATGCTCGGGCCTCAAGACAGCGGGGTGGCGAGTTTGTTCCTTCGCTCTACCCTCTACCGTATTCATCGTTGAATGAACCCCCAGCTAACCCACCTACTACTCCAGAGTCAGGACAGAGCAAACACGACCAAGTCCCAGCAGGACGAAGCCATTTACGCCTCCACTATCGTCACTGTTATATTCCTCTCCCTAGGAGCGCCATATCCGGCATCTCGGCATAGATATAGCCGATAGCAGGGACATGGACAACGGCCAGTGAATCTACTAGGCGACAGCCATTCCTGTAACGCTCGCAGTGATTCTTCTTGGGCTTGCTTTGAGAGTTGAGCTAGGAAATTCCTTTCAATGAGCTTTCTGGGGCTTGAGATCCTAGGCTTATCGAAGAATAGTTGGAGACCGCGACACGGGACGGGAGTAGTGGATAAGTGGTTTGGAGGGACGAATCCGGTTCCGGTAGATTTGCCGGGTTACCAGCATCCGCCACGTCCTTTCTATCTCTATTCCAAAACGGACAAGAATAGTGGGTGATGATCCCCTCCACGGCCATCATCACAGGTACATGCAAGGCTAGCTACAACTCATGGCAGTTCCGTTTGCAACTTGACAGTTAGACTTGAGAGGTATATCAGTACCAGAACATATTTCGTTTTTAACGCAAACAATGCTTTGACAGGCCTTCACTTACTTCCTATACTCCATGGTTCAACGTCTGGAGTGAACAGCTGGTACACGCCATGGTCATTTGATACGAGGCAGACGGGAAGACTGACAGCTTGTCCTGAGTTGCGAAGATGCTTGTAGACCGCCGCGGCAGGCAGTGTTCGGGTTACTCGAAACAGAAATGACCCACTGCCATTTGATGTAGAGCACATGACGACCAGTGAAGAAGCACCTCTGCTTTTGTTAGAGGGCGAATACCCAGGTAGCGTGTCATCAAGTATCAGTCAGCACTAGCCCAAGCTGACTTCACTACCTACCTAACCGCATTCGAGCCCAGATAGGTATATATGACGATACCTCGCCGTCTCATGTTACCTGTCTTACGAGCCCACGTTTCCAGCCTAGTTTGCCTTTGTTTTGTTCAAACAACGCCTAGTTCCATCACGCTGAATAGAGACAGGGATCAACAGTCCGAGTAGAAAGTCCGATCTGGTCTCTTCAGGATCTGGAGGCCCGCTCTGTTGCATTGAACTATTGTCTCGAAACGCAAGGACACCGCTAGGGCGATGAACTGTGCGTATATTGTGGTGTGAAGGTCGCAAGCACAACCATTGCCTCATACCTCAGTGTTGTCATGAAGCAGGAAACCTTGACTAAACGTCAACTTATAAGTCTCCGACCCCTGAAAGACTAGGAGCTGGTTGAATGCGGGGAAATGTTGGCCAAGTCCCTAGGGCTGACTGTTACCAGGTTTGCTCTTTATTCGGTGTGCTGCTGCTGCTGCCTAGATGTCCTTGCTCTGCAGTGTACCCCTGCCCATTACAACCAGATCATGCCCGGTGAACATGTCTCAACGACCGCGAGTATGTAGGATCAATGTTGAATCTTGGTCTTGAACGGCTTTGTTTCCCTTGTTTTGTTCCGTTACAATAACCTCTAAACATTTGCTATCCTTCGGGGTTGACAGCTGAGCTCAATTGCAAAACTCATGTATTGACTTCAATTTGTGTGTCAGCGACACAAAGCCAATTCACACATGTCCGATCCCGGTCATTCAACCCCCACATATTCCAAAAACCGGGGAAAAGCTTCGAATCTCAGTGGCGTACAGCGATGACAATATGCAAGACGGGAAATAGTAAGCTCCACCTGATGTTACCCCTCTGCCCTATCCTTTGCCCCAGCAGGGACCGGGGAGACGGCTCACTCGCAGCAGGGACGGCACGGAACGAGATCATGGCGTTGTTTCTGAACCCTTGTGGGGTATTCTATCTCAATCGAAAGCTTACTTGGAAAGATCGTTGCAAAAGGGGTCTAGATTACTTAGGACCTAGAAAGAAGCAATGTGTCTGGGCATCGTACAAGAACTTGCCTTGAAGGTTCATTGTTAGACATTGAGCGGCTCACCAAATGGATATCTTTGCGGCTTTGTTGACCGCCAGCTTCCCTATAGCCCTACACCGTTATACATGACAGCAGTCCTACCACACTACCAATCGGATGAGAACCCCTCACTCTACTCATCACCTGGTCCAGGCTGTGTTTCTACAACAATGTACCAAACATTCTCCCGACTTAGATTTGGCCAGTGGGATGTTTCTCTTACCTGTACTTCGCAGAGCTATCACTATGTGTGCGTATGCGTGGGCGGCTGGGAACCTGGCTCACCACCAAAGACCCCTACCTCATTCACATTTCACCGATCCTGGAATAGACTCATCACCCCATCCATGCACACACCTTACCCAATTCCTTGTCACGGGCATTAGTCAAACACTCCTACCCAAACAATCGTCGTTCCTACCAATCGTGGACATGATCACAAGACGCAGAGGACAGCGGAATCACCTCCCACCCCGACAGCACAGAGCTCAACAAATGATGCGATCGAAAAGGGTCACGGAGGTTGGAAGTGGCGAAAGCTCGTCTATAAAAGCCACAAGGTATCCTCCAACATTTCAGCCTGAATCTTCACCACCACCATCACACTCACACTCACATCTTCTTTACTCAATCTCAAACACTCGTCAAAAAAAAAGTTTGAACAGCTCAGTTCTTTCTTCACCACCGCCAACATGAAGTTCACCATCGCCACCATTGCCCTCGGCTTCTTCGGCCTCGCCTCTGCTGCTCCCGCCGAGGCCAACATTGTTGCCAAGCAGACCCATGCAGCCACCAGTGCCCAGATCACCAACTTTACCGCTTCTTGCGGTGCTTCTTCGTGCTCGTAAGTAAACCAGAACAGTTTTTCCCGTGATTTGGTCGTACCTATCTCACTGACACACCTCTTCAGCTACACCGCCAACGCGGTCATCCTCCCCGAGAACGTGGCCGTCACCTTCACCCACACCACCTCTGGCTCCACCATCCCGAACAACAGCGGCTTCTTCACCAGCAGCGACCCCGCGGTTTTCTTCCGCTTCAACCTGATTCTCAGCGACGTTCGCTTTGTCCTGAGCGATGCCCACGAAGTCGGCGTGGCCGTCAACTTGGATCGTATTGCCCCCAGGACGGATTTCACTACCACCTCTTATGTCGGCCCTTCTTCTTTCACTCTTTCGTAAAGCATTGGCGTGCTCTTGAATGGATTATGACATGGGATGGGACTGGATGGAAGTTGAGGGCGGTGATGGTTACGAGTGAATGAGGAATGTCAAGTAGGTAGTAAACTAGGTCGAGAAAGCCCCTGGCTTGGTACTTGTGTTCCCAAGGGATCTCATAGGTAGCTTAGATACAACAAAGCAACACAGGTATCATGATAGGCAGCTTCTTTTCCTCCACTTTCACTCTTTCACCACTGTGAGAACAGCCGCTGCAGCCCAAGTGATTACCTTTAAGGTATGTATAGAGCAGACGAGCTTTGAGGAAAATGTTGTTAAATACCTATGATGCACATATGTTGTGAAGAGAAATAGCTACATGCTGACTGCTACTTCCACACCGAGGTAGATCCGCAATCCCCTGAGCTACCCCTGAACCGGCCTTGACTCGCTGGTGGGTTGTGACTTCTCGCCCCTTTCAGCTGCATCATCAGAGGAGCTTTCACCCTAGGTTGCTCACAAGACCAAATTCTGTTTCGTGCTCTTTCCTAAGTGGCACATGCTTCTCTACTTACACACTACCACAAAATCAAGACCCACCATACCAACCATGAGATACCAAACCGCATTGAGGGCATGGATGTAAATACCGATCAGCACGGTGCTGCTCTCCAGCCGTGTGTTAGACTGCCCATTGAAGACAATACTAGCCATCGTGACTCCCCAGACCAGTCCGAACGACCTAACAAAGCTGTAGGTTCCCGTAGCAACGGCAACCTTTTTTCCCCGGACCGGCGCCAAGGTTAATGGCAGAGTAGCCGTAAAGATGAGAGCCGTCCCCGCCGAGGCAAGAATCTGAAATCCCACCCACATCCCCGTACTCGAGTGTTTACCTACTCTGCAACGAAAAGAGCCCAACCCCTACCGCGCTGAACGCAAACCCCAGCCAGGGCAAAGGGGATATACAGCCCCGTCTTGGACATGAAGAACCCAATCGCACCCCCCAAGGACACCCCCTCGTCCCCCCCATAATAAGCCCAAAAAGCAAGCTCGCCATGCTCGGGATGAAAAGCCCGTTGCCCACCGCACCCAATCAACCACTTTCCACCACCTCCCCCCTTGACTTCAGACCTAATTACTATTTACCTCAAGGCAGGCTGGAAGCAGTCAACCCCGCAATGCCACAGAAACCAAACACCCACGACGCCGCAAGACGGAACAGGGCCCATCTGGAGTTGCCCCCCTTGTAAACGATATACGAGTCGAGAATGCCGGCATAAAAGCCATACACGGTCATGATGGTGTCCAGCTCAGCAAACCTCCCTCTAAAGTAAAAGATAAAAGCCAAGAGACCGATGATTGTGGTGCGGGACTGGCCTTGGACCATGACAGGCTGTGTCTCGGGTGCTTGGGCGACGTTGGGGGGGAAGCCAAACTCGAGCATGGCCCCCTCGGCGTTGAAGACTGGCCAGATGCCGCCAAAGGTGCTGCTGGCAGCGAGGATGAGCGCCGGGATGTGGCGGAGGGAGAAGGGATGCGACATTGTGATTTACTAGCGGTGGCGTAGGTTTCTCTTTTCTCTTTTTTGGTAGAGAGGCAGATGGGTAAGGTAGGTATGTTCAAGTGTTGAGTGGATGATGAGGTCAATGTGGGCAGCTGGAGATGGGCGAAACATGAGCCTGATACCTTGCACCGAGCAGAGGGCGACATGTCGCACAGTGCGGAGGCACCCTGGCCACAAAAAAACTAAGACACCTAAACCGGTTTTAACCTCTGTTTCTTAACACTACCTGGGTAGCGTTATTAACCACCACAAATGTCAATAAAACACTGGTTTTTCAACACGATCCTTTTTGCAGTAGTAATTATATAGTAAATAAAATACTTTTATTAATTAAAATAAGCGTTTTTTATATTAATATACTAATTAGGGTACGCGTTTAAGTCCTCTATAATAATACCTATATTTAAGGTAAAACTAGCTATAAAATTAATATTTTTCAACGATATAGTGTAAATTAAGTAACTGGCTACCGTATTTTTAAACTACCGTACGTTTATAACGGCCGGACCTTTTATTTTACTTTCCCCGATATTTATAACTAACTATAGAAGCTTTCCGAAAAAGACTTTAATATTTTTAAATAGTTTATTAATAATAATAACTTTAACGGCTATACTATACCTTAAGCCAGTCTACTTACTACTACCGGCTTTAACGTTAAGTATTTCGGGGAGACGGTACGCCGGGCGATAAAAACCCGGAACCTTCGGATATATATTACCTATAAGAAGTAATAAAATACCTTGAAAAATAAAGAGCGTCGGTTTAAATACGTTTACGTTATATTAAAAAGGTATTTAAATTTAGAGAATTAACGGTATATATAATTTTTCGATAAGTATTATTATAGTTATAGGCCTTTAAGTAAAGTCTATATTATTTAAAGGCTTTAGGAACGTTACTTTCCCGGCTATATAATTAAAAAATAAAAACCGGCTAAAATTTTTTTAAAAAGGTTTTATTATTAGGTAATTATTAAGTATAATTTTAAAAGTAACTTAATTTAATATAATATATTTATTAATAATAATAGAAAGATATTTTATTAAGTATATAAGGATAAAATCTTTAAGGGTATAGTAAAATCGTAGTTAAATAAAAAGAAGTATTTTATTTTCGAGGAAAACGGTAATAGTAATTATAGAGCTTTTTATTTACGGTTAAAGAAGATTAATATTATAATTAATTAAAAGGATTAAAACCGGTTACTTTATTACTTTAATTATAATTAAAGCTTTAACTTTATACTTATTAAAAAAGCGTGGTTTTTTATTAAGTGTAAAGTATAGAAAAGACTATATTAAAATAACGAGATAGTTAAAGGTTTAATCGAGGAGGGTTAGGAAAAATTAATTACGAAAACTATTAATAAATAGGTTAATTCGATACTTTAAATCTTTAAGGACTATATAGAATTAGAAGGAATATTAACTGGCAATTAAAATAATTTAATTCTTATAGAAATTAGGTAAGAAATAGATTGTTAAAGTGGGCTTGATGTGGTGTTGGGGGTTGTTAGGTGTCTTAGTTTTTTTGTGGCCAGGGTGGGAGGGTAGGGTACTGCGGCGCGGATATCGGCCCGGTTGAAAGAGGCACAGTACATAGAAGCGCGGCTCGTGTTCCAGCCCCCAAACTTCGCCCTGAAGAAACGGCATTTTGACGGGTTTCCGCCACTGCGGCGAAGCATTGCGACGACATCAACCACTCCTCCATCATTGTTCCTTACTATCTACGAGCAGAGTAGGATCGCTTCTTGCAGATGGCATGAAGATTGTTGAGAAGCCAGGCAGCAAGATACAAGATAGGTACCTACCTACCTACCTGCCTATGTTCCATTGCCGTGCCGCATCCCGTAGATAGGTACCTAGGTAGCCAGAAACATACCGCACAACTGACTAATTATCAAGGGAAAGTAAAAAATAAACCTTTTTATATTCGTATGTACCTACATATAGGAATACCATCCTTATTCATCCCGCGCAATTAAACTTATCCTTGTTCCTGGAACAGGATAAATAAACGTCCGCCAAGCGAAATACCTCGCCGGCCCCGGATCCGTCAGCTGCATGTCATACTTTGTGATAAGGTAGCGAGAACCTGGAAGGCGACGTATAGCTGGGCCGCACTGCTGCTTAGGTATCCTGTGGCTGCTGAGTGCCATCGATAGGTAGCGAGAGAGGGACGGTGTAGTTGCTACCTCGTCACATCTACCACTATGGCCTATTCGGCCTCTGTTGTCTTGTCATACATATTGGACCAGTGCGGACCGCGGGGTGCTTATGATCGAGTGTTTGCGCAGTTCACCGACCGTTCCATTCTTCCCCATATCCCCACCATATAACCCCGTCTCTTCCATACCTAGTTTGGTGACAATCACCAGTCAGCATTGCCCAGCATGGAAGGACTGCCACCCGGGATGGATCCTTCGCAGATCCCCTTTGCTCCAAGCCCCAGCGGAGCGCCCCCGGACTTTGAGGCCCTGGGAAAGCACTCTTGGGATGTCCCATCACAGCTCTCACCGTCGAGGTGGTGAAGGTGAGACTATCTAGGTATGGCCACCCACACTCACTCTTTAACAACAGCATCTTGGCCACCAGCGTCGTCGGCCTGGTGTACAGAGTCAGGGTGTCCTACTACACAATTGACCCCATCTGGGATGGTGGAAAGGGTAGATGTATTGGTTCAAACATGAAGCCCTGGCTCTGATGATTAACCGACTTGGATTCCAGTGAATATGAGACCGGTTTAAAAGCCTTTTGAGTCTTTGGTGGCCCAGACCATTGTGGAGATATGATCAAGCATGCTGGTCCCAGGAGACTGGGTCGTCCTGCCGTTCAGCTCGGATTCGGGCCCGTATTGATCAACACCAGGCCGCTTTTGGTGATCCATGCCGTGATTAGCTTGGCGCTATTGTTATTTCTCACAATAGCGCTCCTCTCGAAGCTGTTCTACCAGGATCCGAGATTCAGCTTTTGTGGCATAGGAATCAAGAGAGACTGGCAATAAACAGGAGCCATTTCCTCATGTTTTGAATTAAACCAGCTTCTCCCTTTGTTCCCGCACTTGGCTGTTTTGCATGAAGGTCTTTGGAATCACCAATAATGAGTTCCTCTCGTCTGAGCTTGCGGGCTGCCGCTCTTTTTGTTTTCGTTGCCATTGGCGAGGTTGCAGCTCATGAGAATGCAAATGGGGTGGTGCTGAAGAAACACCGAAGACGGGGCCGGTGCAACGCGCCGCATACCCTCTCATCCTCCGTCTTGTCGATAACATCTACCGACTTGCCCCTCGGCTCAACCTCAACCTCGACAGTCGAGACAATTGTTGTCCCAACTTCGACTTCCGAGATCGTGACCGCGCCAGAGTCTTCGACCACACTTCCAGCTGAAGAACCAACACTGACAAAGCCAGCAGCGGAGACGACCACGGAGCCAACAACAGATCCTACAACAGAGTCAGACCCTACCCTGGAGTCCACCGCTGAGCCTACCCCTGAGTCTACCCCTGAGTCTACCCCTGAGTCCACCCCTGAGTCTACGTCAGAACTTGCCTCAGAGTCAACAACAGACTCCCCCATCCCCATCACCACCACCGAATCCCCAACCACAACCTCTCCTCCGCCCTGCGAGCCCACCATAGCAACCTGGGCCCCAGAACTCTGCTGGCGCTCCATCCCCGCCCGCTGCAACAGCATGACAATCACCACTCTCCCCGCCCCCTCCATCACAGCCCACATCAACGCCTGCAACACCTGTCTCCGCACCTACAACAATGAACTGCCCCCCTCCCTCTCCAAATGCTTCAACCAACCCGACCTCAACCCCCTCTCCGCCCACGCTTGCATCTCCTCCGCCCCAATCTACTGCCAACCCACCCTCGCCTGCTCCCCTCCCCCAGCAACAACCACCCCGCTCATCCCCCCCTACGACAACCCCAGCTTCGAATCCGGCACCCTCTTTGGCTCCTGGACGCAAAACACCCCCACAACCCCAGCCAACTTCGACACCTCCATCAGCACCGAGCAAGCCCACTCCGGAACCCGCAGCCTGAAACTCGTCTACAACAACCTGGCAGACGACTTCATCTCGTGGGAGCACAGGGTCCGGTTCGAGCCCGGGGCGAGGTACGAGTTCTCGTTTTGGTACTACCACTTGGTGCAGCACCGGGGCACGCTCTCGCTCCGGGTCGAGTATCCCGGCACGAGCATGCCGCTGGTGATCCAGATGGCCCACCAGGGGGTCGAGAGGTGGTTGAACCAAAAGTTTAGTCTGACGCCCAGCACGTCGTTTGGGACCGTGATCTTCTCGTATGCGGCCGCCAGGGGGACGACGGGGGGGGATACGGTCTGGGTGGATGATGTCACGGTTACAAAGGTGTAGATGAAGTCACGTAGGTAATTAGTAGAGGAACCTGTAAACTGTGTGGGGATGGATGGATGGATGGATGGATGGATGGATGGGGAAGAAGGTACAAAAGGTTGTACATACATAGACAGTGACATGTTGCTAATACCTAGTATGTAAAAAGTAAAGATGTGGAATGGGCATGTGTCCCTCCACCTCCACCGGGAGCGGTCATTGCTTTGAGTAAAACACACTAGGTACCAACTTCGAGTGACACCACTAACTTTGCTATCAGCATCTTGGCTATTGTAGATAGGTAGGTAGGTAGCCACATCTCACCATGCTCAACTGTATTGGGACACCATAGTAGAGTTTATGAATAAGTCCCGATCTTGAAAGCCATCACCACCCCCCCACCCCTTCCCTAATCCCCCAACGTTGATGACCCCCTTGACACTTTCCCGTACACGTACCACCCCCTTTCCCTCCTCCCTTCAAAAACACCTAGGTATCCATCCACCCTATCCTACCCCCTCGCGATAGCATCACCTCCCCTCCCCTCCCCCCTTCTCCCTCCCCTCCCCCCTTCTCCCTCTGCTCCCCCCGCCGCCCCGCCCACCAGGTGACCGACCCCCCACACCACTCATAAAACCATCAGAATCCCAAAACATCGGACGAACTTTTCTCATTTTCCGCCATTTTGCAACGTCCTTAGGGCCCTCCCTCCAAACCCCGACAAAAATGGCCACTTCCCACCACACCCACAATTCTGTTTGCGGCGTGCAACACTTACAGCATTACACTCCAAAAAAAAGTCATCAAAAATCCTGCGTCAAAAGCAACTTAGGTAGGTAGCACCTCCAAACGGTCGAAAAACAAACGTTCACACACACACACGGACACGAAAACAAAAAAAATGGGGTGCGCAAGCTCCAACCTGCGCGGCGTTTTCGGGCGCGTGCCGGCCCGGGCGTTTCCCGGCGCTGTTGACGATGATGATGCCACCGCAAGGGGGAACCTTGGTGGAGGGGGCGTGATCGAGTTCCAGCAGCGCACGCAGACGGTCGAGTATTCGTACACGACGGAGGAGCTGGAGGAGTTCAGACAGGAATTGCTGAGGGATTGGGAGAGGGAGGTGAGGTGGCTTGCTTGGGTGAGTGATGTGTGGGAGCCGCAGAGGCAGAGGTTGGTTGGTGGGGGGGGGGTTCACGGGGCGGTGGCAATGGGGAGGGGTCTTCGGACGGATGTTCAAGGGGTTCCTCGAGGGGAGATCTGCCTTCCTCCCCGGGTATCCCGACTGCCGAGGCCAAGAGACAGCATGATGTCGGCTGTGGAGGAGGAGATGTGTGAGGACGAGCAGGTAAAGAAGTGATATCCTGATGCAAAAGAATCCGTATTCACATCTGTGTAAACAGCACGAGAAACCAACGCGAAGCCACGGCCACCGACGGCACTGTCATCGAGTCCCGGATGTCCTTTTGCGTCGAATCGAGAGAGAACGGGAGAGCCAGGGCCATGCCGAGATAGAAAGAGAAGGCCGGATCCACATTGAGAGAGCAAGAGCGTGGGAGAGCTATATCGAGAGAGAACGAGAGTGGGAGAGGACGATGAACATGCTTACAGGAGAGGACTAGAAGGATGGGGGGCCATAACAAGAGATACTCATCAATACTGCAGAAGGAACAGGTATAAAGAACATTGGGCCGGCCTGCAATGGGGTTGATGGCGCTGTGTTTTGCTCCACGATGCAATGAATTGATGACAGGCGGCTTTGTATGAACAAAAAGAGATGGTCATGATACTATCTCGCACTTGCAGAAGGTCGCAATCGCATACCCGGATCATCTCCGTGCATGATGGGAAGAACCCCGCATCATGGGAAATAAGGAAAAATGAAGTCCGTCAATCTTAACCGAGCGCTTGCTCAGTGCCCCTCCAGGGATGATAGGTACCTATATAAGGTGATTGACTGCCGATGAACACCTTGGGCGTTCCAACCCATCACACTTGTGTGATTATCTTCACGGTTGCTCGTCATCATGATGAAATCCATAACAATATCTGCAGCGACCTTGCTGACAGGGGCTTCGGCAGTGAACACCTCACTCAGCCTTGTACCAGTATCACCGATATCACAACCTCATGTCCCGCAATTCGTGAGCTACTCCTTCGAGCCGGCCTTCTGGGTCGAGTTCTTTGGCGAACCAGATGCCCCGCGCAACCTGACATATACCCTCCTCAATCACCTCCACGAGCGAGGTGGCAGGCCAATCATCCGAGCCGGGGGCATAACAATGGACAGCATGATCTTCGATCCTTCCCAGAAAGCCTCTGTCGTTCGCACCGAGAACAGCAAAGGGGGCATTTACCGGACCACCATCGGTCCTGCCTTTTACCGCTCTTGGGACAACTTCCCTGAAGGCACCTCCTTCGTCTCGACTCTCAACTTTGGCAACAACTCTGTTCCTATTGCGAGAGACCTTGCCCTTGCCTCCAACAATCTTCAGAAAGACAAGATCGTCCACTACGAACTCGGCAACGAGCCCACCAACTACCCTACCTCTCGTTGGCAAGGCAGCACAAAGGCTTACGTTGACCAGTGGCTCTCTTTTGTCGGTCAGATCAACAAGGCTCTAGGGGGCAACAGAACTGGCCACAGCAGCGGTAAATGGTGGGCATCCAGCGCAACGACAGACATCACCCCTCTCAAAGTCCGTCCGGCAGACCTCATTCCGGCTGGCATCAACAACACCGGCCAAGTCTCCCAGTACTCCATCCACTCCTACGCCTTTGCCACTTGTGACCCTGCTCGTGAGCGGTTGGCGACCATCCCCAACATCCTCAACCATACCGACCTGCTCCGGTATGCCGACCATGAGATCTATCCTTCGGCGAAGCTAGCCATGGAGCAGAAGGGGGAGTGGGTGATTGGGGAGTTCAACTCGATTGCCTGCTCTGGCAAACCTGGAGTGTCAGACTCATTTGCGCAAGCCCTGTGGACGGCGGATGTGGAGCTGATATATGGTGTGAGAAACGCAACAAGTGTGCACTTGCACCAAGGGGCGACGCTGGTGTTCCAGAGCAACCAGCAGCTGAACACGCCTGGGGATGATGGGACGCCGGGGTTTAGCAGTTATTCGTTGCTGTACCCGATTAACTCGACCAAGAGGGGGGAGGCGAGGGTGTTGCCCGTGTTTGTCAGTCAACTGCTGGTTGTTGAGGCACTCAGGGCAGGCGGCAGGATTGCTGCGCTAAAGACACCGCTGGGTGTGGCAGAGAGGGAGTTTTCTGCGTATGCGATATTTGATGCTGCAGGGACGAGGGTGAAGAGGATTGTGGTGTTGAATTTGAAGTTGTATTATGCTGGACAGCAGGAGCCAAGAGGGGGGGTTGTGTTGGATCTGGGGGCTCATAAGGGGGCGACGGTGAAGCGGATGACTGCTCCTTCAGTGGATGAGAAAGATGCTGCCAAGGTGACATGGGCTGGGCAGTCGTTCAAGAACGGTGCTGCTTTGGGTGACTTGGCTGTTGAGAGTTTGGAAGCAGGAGAGAAGTTGTCGGTTCGCGATAGTGAGGCGGTCCTGTTGACCTTTGAGTAACACATTGATGTTAGTTATCTGGACAAGGTGACGCAGACAGAGCATCTGCCATGGCGCGGACAGGCGAGACCAAGAAGCTGGAGGTGTAGTGATCGACTCCCCCTAGACAGGGCTTTCGAAGTGAGGTTGTAGTTGATCATCTGATGACGTCTAGGGGCGATGTTCCATCTTGACTGCTGTTTGTGGAACATGACAAGGTGAGAGAAGGGCGAAACATGGCCCGAGCGCTTCAAGATGGCCAGACCGTGGGGGTGAATGACGGGAATGATGGAAACACTGCAAAACTGCACTCAATACCTTTGATATCTCCAGCTCAACGACACCAAGCAAAAACGTGGCATGTTGCGTAGGATGTTATGCAGGAGTAAATGCCTATAGGTACCTACATCATGCTCACCACGTGCCAATCTGGACTAGGGATGTGTATGGAAATTTTCACTTTCGGAAACTTTTAGCCATTTTCTTAAAAGTAAATTTCACCTAAAAGATGGAAATTTCACATTCCATACCAAGGCAAGTAGGTTTAATAGGTGCCCGCTTTTAGCGGCAGTTTTTTAATTACGTAATTTTAATTTATATAGGAGTTTAATAAGAGAAAAGATAGCGAAATTATTAGTCTAACGTACCTGTAAAAAATACGTTAATTCCGTTATTTAATTCTTATTTATTAACCTTGAAGAATTCCTTATTTACCTCGATTTCTTTACCTTTAATTATTTAAATTTAATTTTTTATTTTTATTAATATTATTTAAACTATAAATTCCTAGCGTTTACATTATAATTTATTACCGTTAAATTTAACTTAAACTTTACATATTTACTTTAAATAATTAATAACTTTCCTATTAATATAAATAAACGTTTTTTAATCGGTAATTACCGTTAAAAACTAATTATAGGCTTTATTATAAAGGAAATTAATAATAAAAAAAAACTATTTTAAAAGTATTAAATTACTTAAGGTTAAAAAAATCTTTCCGGTAATTTTAATTAATTTTATTTCCGTACTTTATAAATAAAGCTATATATTTTTCGATTAAATCTTAAATATATAAATCTTATTATTTAAAATTAAATTAAAGTAAATACCCTTTTTATTTTTAAAATTCTTAAAGTTAATTTTAATTATTAAGTATGTACCGTGTATATATTCCTTCTATAAATGTTATTCTAGTTTTCTTAATTCTTTTCTGTTAGTTGGTG
>JAULSY010000195.1:0-40063 GCA_030512305.1 Cercophora samala | reverse complement strand
AAACTATATAACGCTTTAATAAGCTTTATAGTATAAGTTAAATATTAGTTTAATATAATAGTCTATATTATATACTTAAATAATAAACCTACTTTATTTTTATAAATTAATAAAATAATTTTTTAAATTTAAATTAAAGAGTTAAGTATTAAATTTAAAAACCTTCTTTTTAATATTAAAAAACTTAACGGTAAAATTAAAAGAATTAAAAAAAAATTAATTAATAAAAATATCGTAATAAAGTTTATAATTAACCTTCCAAAAAGCCTATAATTAAAAATAATATAAATAATTACCTATTTAATTAAAATATCCCTATAAAAGGTAAACGGTTTTACCTCTTTTAATAAACTCCTCTATATATAATTCTAATATACCTTACGTTAATAAAAGCCTTCCCTTACTTTTAAACTTATATAAAACCTTTAACTTAATTAAAGCGGTATTTATACCTATAATTATAAAGTATACCTTTTAAATAAAAATAAAAAAAAAAATAAGCTTTATAAAGTATTTAAAAAACTTCTAAAGGTATATATTAAATATTTAATCGATTACCGCGCTTTTAACCTCTTCCGAATTTAAATTCCAACGCTTAAAAATATTATAACTATTTATAACATTACCTTTAATAAAAATAAGTTTTTCGACCTTAAAATTAAAAAAAAAGAGGTACTTTCTATTATTAAAGCTAAAAAAGTTATTAAACTTCTTTACGTTTATTAATTAAATATAAACGTCTTTACTATTTTTAATAAACTTCTCGAAAATAATAAATTTAAAAAACCTTTACCCTAACTTAAAATTATAAATATAATTAATAACCTTAAAAATAATAACTCTTCGAAAAATAATTAATTTAAGGAAAAGAAGTAATTTAAGGTAGTTATATAATTATTAAAAATATAATAAATAAATTATTTAATTTTAAAAAGTATTAAATTAAATATAAATAATCGTTAACCTCCTTTATTAACTCTTAAAATAACCTTTAAATTAAATAATACCTCCGACGTTTTTAATAATAATAATAATAATTCTCCTATATATAAATAAATACGCTAATTATTATTAAATAATAATTTAAATAATAATTTTAATTATAAAAGTATAAAATTAACTATTAAAGTATTAAACTAAAATAAAAAGCTTATACCTACCTCCGACCCCGATAAAGGCCTTTTACAAAAAATATATAAAGAAAATAAACCTACTTTCGAAATAAAAAATAAATACCCTAAAGTTTATAAATAAATAAGATTATTAACCGCTATAATACTTTAATCTAACTTTTATTCCTTAACGCTAATAAATACTTTAACGATATAATAATAACTAAGGTAATTAAAATAAAGTAATCGGGTATATAAATAAATAAAATAATTAATAAAGGAACGATAATAAATTAAAGAATTAAAGATAATAAATTTTACAATATTTAATACCGAAACTATAAATAAACACTTTTAATAAACTTTTATAAATATTTACGCTTTTCTAAAGTAAAGTATTTTTATTAATAAACTCCGGTTTTATATATTTCACTATATCTTTATAACAGCGATCCAATAAAACATTACCTAATAAATAAAAGTAACGTTAAATAAATAAATCTACCAAAATTAAATTACTATATTACCTCTATATAATTAAAAAAAGCTTAATAAATATTTATTTAATAAACTTTTTAAATAAACGGTTAAATTTAAATATAAGAATATAATTAATTATAAGATTTAAAGATTATTTAAAAAAAGCGCGGTTAAATTTAAACCTCTTTTAATTAAATAGGTTTTTATTTATAAGTAAGATTAAAATAGTTTTTTCGATAAATATAAAATTTATATCGTTATTTATAATAATTTTTAATATATTTTAAAGCTTTAAACTATTTATACAGCTACCTTTACTATATATATCTTTAAAATAATTATAGCTATTTATATTAAGTTTAATTTAAAATATAAGTAGTTTAATATTATTTAAGCCTTTCTTAACGCCTTATAAAAGAGATAGGAAATAGTATATTATAAGCTTCTATTAAATTTCAAAAGTAACGATAATATAATTATCTAACTTAAAAATACTCTATATAATCTTAAAGACTCTCCGCTACTTTAATATCGAAAATTCTCTATTACCTTTAAAAAATTTAACCTATAACCTTCCTTTAAAAAGCTATATTTATTTAATAATTTAATTATTTAAATATTTATACTTTTTTATATTAATAATATTTTAATACTTTTTTATAAGAATTATAAAGCTAAAGGAAAATAAGTAATTTAAAGTTTAAAAAATACTTACGCTCTTTATAAATAAAAAAATATCGGTTAGTTTATTAATATTTAAATTATTAAAAATAAAGTACGTAAAAAACTCTAACTTTACTATAATTAATATATATTTAAAATCGCTTATAAATATAGGCTAATAAATAAAGTAATTTACCCTCCTACTTTACTAAATTTATAAAAGCTTATTAATAATTTAAAGAAAACTTTTAAAGTTAATATTAAACTTTATTAAAAACTAATCGGCTTTATTTTATATATAATAGTAATAATTTAAATAAATATAATCTACACTACCTCCCTTCTTTTAAAATTCCTTATAAATTTAAACGCTAAATATATTAAAAAAGCGCGCCGCGTTATTTAATACCTATACTCTATATACTTCTTAATTATTAAATATAAAAGGGAAGTAAACGCTTAAATACTTTTAATAATAATAAACGCTTTATTTACCGATAATAATAAAACCTAACGCTTTTCTTAAGGTTATTTAATAATACTTTTTAATAAATTAATTATTTAAAAAGTAGTTTAATAAAATAGTATAACTATATCCTCTACCGAAATTAAACTTCTTACCCTTACCTCTACTATTTATAAAATAATAATTATTTAATACTTTTTCCGAGATATTTAATTTAACTTTAATAAAGCTTTTCGGATTTATTATAATAATTAATAAATTATTTACTTAATTATAAATAATAAAGACTATATTACTATTAAATTTAAACACGTAAATATCTATAACGTTTAAGTTTATTAGAAATATATAAAAAGGTCTTTTTAAATTATTTATATACTTATAAATAAAATATTAATTAATAATTTAATTAAGCAATTCTCCTATTAAAAGTTTAAGTATTTCCGTACTCTTTTAAACTTAAAAAATATTAATTATATATTATAAAAAATTAATTAAATAACGTAAAATAGTTTTTAATTATAAGGATAAAGCTTTAATATAAAGTATAAAATTAATAAACTTTTATAAATCTAAAGTTAAAATAATAAAGAAAAATAATAAAAATAAATAAATCCTTCTATAAACTTTACTCTTTAAATAAATTTCCTCCTTCCTTTCTTCCTTTCCTCCTTCTAACTCTTTAAAGCTCTTTAATTAATTAAACCTTTACTTCCCAGTAAACCTCCTCCTTCTTTTCCTTTATCCTTAATTTAATACCCTACTCCTTATAAAGTAAAAAGTACTTTTTAAATATATAAATAACGCTATATATAACCGCTATAAAGATTTCTTTAAAATCCTTTTTTAAAATAATATAAGTATTTAAATAAATTCCTTATTAAATAAAAGAAAATACTAAAGGTAAACTGGTAAATAAAGTAAGCTTTATTATTTAATTAATAATATAAACCACTAATACCTCCTTATAAACCTTATTATATCCTATAATACTAATATAAATATTAAAATAATTATATAATAAATATAACCGCTTATAAAGCTTTATTAATTTCTATTATTTATTAATTCCCGTTTATTTAAATATACTAATTAAAGTTTAATTTATAAAAAGACCGGTAACGGCAGCCCGGAAAATATCCGAAAACTTATAATAAAACCTAACGGCCTTCGGCAATAATAATATATAAATATACTTAAATAAATACCGTAAATAAAAGTTTCTTTTAAAGCTAAACTCCGAAATATAAACCCTAATATTTTTACCTATAAAAATAAAGTAGGCGTAATTTATATAAGGACTTTAAAGAAATATAAGTAGATTATCTTTAAATTATATAAATCTATATAATATTAATTATTAATAAAGTTTAATTAAATATATAAATTACTTATAAAAAATAGTAAGCTTAATTAAAGGTTATAAAAGTAACCTTTTATTTATTAATATACTTTAAAAGAATAAAGACCGGATTTTCTTTTATAAAGGGCAAAGGCTTATTATTATCGATATACTCTTAAAAAATAAGGACTACGTCCTTTACGAAAGGTAAAGACTTATTATTACCGATATACCTAATATAGGTAAAGACCGTAAGTATTATAGGAAAAGCGACTTTTTAAAACCTTAAAAGGCCGGTATATATTTATATATAACACTAGGCATTTACCTATACTAAATACTCTATTTAAATAGTAAACCGCTTTTTCTTTATTATAATAATAATAATAATAGTAATAATAATAATAATAATAATACCGGTAAAGTTAATAATAATATTATTAACGGTTAATTTCGAAAGGTAGTAAAGTAAATAATAATTTATTTATTTAATTTAAAAGTTATATAATAAAATAATAAAGTAAATTACTTAATATTTATAAATTCCTATTAAATAAAGGGGTATATAAAGGTAGGGCCTACTTTACTTAGCCGTACGTTTAAGGCTTAGTACCTTACTTAACTATAAGCTTAATACTTTAATAAGTATAGCAATACCTTTAAGCCGGTACTATTACTATAATATAGTAAGCATTTAACAATAGCTTTATTTAGGTTTTCTAGGTAGTGGAGAGCTCGGGACTTGGCCTTTCGGCCTTATTTCGGATCTACGGTGCTCTTGAGAGCTTTAGGTATATATTGGTCTGGGTTGGTCACTCATTTGAGGTTCTTTCCTTTGTATGGTAGATCTTCTTATTCACCTGATTTCTTCATTATTTCTGTGGCTCATTTTTCCCACACAAAGGGGATGGGACCAGAGGAGGTAATCTTGATTGTAAATGGGCCAATGGTTTTGAACTTCCCTGGCTGAGCGGGAAGGCATCTGTTGAAAGTAATCGTTCACTGCCTGGAGATCTGGGCCTTGGCTTGGTATGGGAGGTACGAGGTGCTTCGGAACAGTACAAGACTGAGTAGCCAGCACATTGCGCTCGCTCGGCTGTGCCATGTGGTCTGCGAGTAGGTTCAAGTAGAATGGACCGTCCAATAAGCCATTGGGTTTGTCGTACTCAAAATCCATCTTGTTGGAGGCCTGTATTGCAAATCACAAGTCAGTCGTCCGATTAGTGTCTTTAATATGGTGATTCGTACCTTGAACTACTGTTGGAATCTTGAACTGGTTGAGCTGATCCGACTAAGAGCCCGTTAGATTGGAGTGAAAATCGTTCGCCAATTCGATCAGATTGGTGGAACGCACAGCTCCCGCCGCGTCTCTGTGTGGGATAGGTAATCGCTGGCACAGGACGAAAGACGTCTGGGAGTTTGAGGGGTGATTGAAATGTCAACTGAAATAAGATCTGAGCAAAGAGAGACGGGTGGTCGTGGAAAGTTTCCGTTGCGAGAAAGATGACTAGATTGAACTGTTCCTCAGTGGTGCGAAAGAAAAAGGTGAAAGATTTCACTGGTCGCTCACCACTAAAAGCAGTACATATGGGGCGGTGGGCAAATCAAAACAATAGCCCCAAACCAGAACAAAGGTCGCGACGTGACATTGTGGGACGTGGTCAAAGGCCCACTGCCTTCATGTTCCATGTTCTTCTTCTTGCAGTCGGGTCTGTGCTACGGCCTTTTCCTGTCCCTCTGAAGATACACATCACCAATATCATCAAGTACCTTTGGCCAGGCTTCGTTATGCCACATAGATATTGTGAAGAATTCTCAGGATACCTATAGAATGAAAATACTCACAAATAATCAGCACTCGCGAGTGATAACCAGACCCTTTGCCTTCAACTCAGCAGCTTGGACTCTAAGCCAAAGCAATCAAATTTGCCGGTGGGGTGGATGATCCAGAGTAATGCCGACATGGGTTATGATGCTGTGGGAGCGTGATGAAAAGAAAGTAAAAGGCAGTACACAACAACTCCCTAGAGTACATGTACAAAACCGTGCTGCCTGATTCATCATCCTGTCTTTGGATTACCACCGAACCCTCTTTCAGATTTTGACCTCCCATCCCGAACTCTTTCGAGTCCATGTTTCGAGGAATGTGCGGTCAGTCGGTCGATTGAAGATGGTACCTACCTATTCAGGTGGCTTCAATGTGAACTATCGAGATTAGCAACGATGTTTTCGATTAAAGGGAAACCGATGCTTTGGATTGCTTGTGACTGAGGAAAAGCTGGAGGGCCGGTCCAGGGCGCAGAAAAGCGTGTCAATTCTGGAGGAGTCCGCTTGGTGACAAAATAAGCGACCGTAATTAGATCCAAACAATAGCTCCAAGCAAAGCCAATAGGAGTCTGGGCCTTAAATGATCAAGACGCTGCTCGAGCTTGAGCTGTTGACGAGGGGCAAAGGATGGATTATGATGTCGTTGAGATGGGGCACCCCATTATCGATAAAAGAACTACAAGGATATCTTGTTGCAGCGTTCACAAAGCCTGCAATTGGTCGCGACAGAGATCGTGCACAAGCTAAAGAAAGAGTCATGATGATGCAAAAGCAATTCAGGCTATCTACGCTAACAGAGAAAAGCAAAATAATACAAAACAACAGCAGATCCAGGGCTGGTATCTAGTCCATATCCATATGGCCACGCTATTCTCCAAACCGCCAGAATTCTTGAAATCCAGAGAAAAAAGTCATGATCAAGCCAATGCTTTCTCCCCAAGATTTCCTTTACCCCCAACTTAAATGCAGTGCCCGTCTTAAAGACAACATGCCAAAGACGTCCCGGGACTCCTTCTACTCCTCCTGGGAGTCAGCAGCGCTTGGCTCAGCGCATGGGTCGATCCCATACCTCACCTTTGCCGCTTTCTTGCGAAAGAATGGTTCGTTCGCAATCATCTCCTTGATCTGAGCAGCTTGGGAGTGGGAGGCAAAGTGAAACTGGAGGGCAAACATGTCGCCCGGCGCCCCCCTGGTTATCTTGTCGAGCTCGTACCGGATGTTTTTCATGTCGAAGGTTTCCTTCAAGAAGGCCATACTCAGGCCACCGATGAAACCTGTGATCACAAGAACCCTCGAGAACTCGCGTGGCAAGCTGCTTTGGGCTATTCTCTGTTTCGCCAAGCTAACCTTCCCCTGCGAGTCACCAACTGCGAGTCGACCCTCTCGGGCGAGCCTCTGCGCAGCATCTCGCTCGAAAAAGACGACCAGAGCGCCACAGGTCGAGGTCTTGGCATAACGAATGCGGCCATAGCCCCGAATGCTTCCGAGAAGCTTGGAGAGGGTGAGATCCTTTGGGAGATCGGAGATGAAGACTGAGCAGCTGTCCTCAGGCTGGATGTCATTGGACACGTCCTCCAAAGACCAAGAGCTTGGTTGACTGTTATTCGATGAGCTGCAAGGACTGTCCATCAATCTCGATACCCTCTTTGCCTCCTCAACGCGCTTATATGCTTGTTGAACAAAATTCAAGTTCTCAGATGAATCGCCGTTGGCATTCTGGAGGCGTCTAAATGGGAGAGATGTTGTATCCGGATCTGGGTGGGCAATGCCGTGCTGAGTATTGGTAAAGGCGTCATGGAGTTGGGAAGTGGGCAAGTTCTGGCCAACAATGCTCAGTGTTGAAGACCGAGGGATCGAGATACTCTTGTTGGAAAGACCACGGGGGAAGAAGCGAGAGGTGGAGGAGCGCTGGTCTGAGAAGGCTGGAGTCGAGGACCTCGAGAACGTACTATTCCGACTGTCGACATGCTCTTCAAG
Organism: Cercophora samala; assembly: GCA_030512305.1. Taxonomy (NCBI): domain Eukaryota; kingdom Fungi; phylum Ascomycota; class Sordariomycetes; order Sordariales; family Lasiosphaeriaceae; genus Cercophora; species Cercophora samala. The sequence goes on along the minus strand of JAULSY010000195.1, from coordinate 32,196 downwards.
GTCGTGAAAGTCTGACAGCAGCCCACCTCTCAGGCGCATGCTATGATAATCTTCCCACCGGGTCTGGTCGCTTCCCATGACAGGGGGCGATTTTGTCAAAGAGGTGCCAGCTGTCTCTTGGTATTTGCTTCTCTGGTTGCCCATTCTCTCCAGCCATCCCGGCTGTAGAAGTGTCGCCCCTTTTCCACTATGCTGCAGAAACTCGAGAGGGGTGTCTTGCTTCTTGGCGTTGTGCTTGAGCCATCCGCGAAGATATGGATCCTTAAAGGGGCAGTCATCGCCACACTCATCCAAGCAAAAGATTCCAGAGGTCTAAACAAAGAAAAGGCGGTTAATTTCGACAGACTTTAGCATATCAACGGCAGGGAAACTTACGGGAGACGCGGACGTAGCAGGCAATGTCGTGGTAGGCGGCGCAGCATCCGGCGATGATGGGTCAAAGGGAATCGCGTCAGGGCGTAAGCCATAGGGTCCAGAGGTCCCCAGAAGCGAAGGCCCATGAGGTGTGGAGGCTCGGTTTTCGAAATCGAAACGGGGGTAGTTTCCACCAGGGGCATGAGGCTGTTCAGCGGGACCGACCTGAGGATGTCGAGCGGGACTGACATGAGGAACTCCAGCGGGACTGGCATGGGGATATCCAGCGGGACTCATATGAGGCTGTATGGCGAAAGTGGGAAAGGGATATTGATTGAGCCTGTCCTGGTCATGGGCCGAGTAGTTGTGGTGAAGGATCAGGGGTCCAGGACCGACTAGCTGTGGTGAATGCATCGGGGGAGGGGAGTAGAGGCCGGTGTAGTTATTGCCTTCGTGATGGATCATGATCGTATCGGATTGCGATAGCAGCTCGGGATGGCCAGTTCCAACGCCAGAGTTGGGCTCACGAGATTGGCGATGCCTTCTTCTGGTGTTATTGTTCAGCCAGCTCGACGGTCTCATCTTGATGGTCCTAGCGAGGTAGAAGCAGAGCGAGGATGGAGAATGAGATAATGGAAAGGCTGTCAAAGGCAGATAAGAATGCCTGGGTGTTGATGGCGTGGACGAAACCAAAAGAAAGAATAGTCGCGAGAGGGTCGAAAATAGAGAACTCTGCCTGGAAGGTCGAAGGAGAGAAAACCGAGGTACGTCGTGACCCAGAGCACGGACTTCCTGACATTCACCACAGAAGATGAAAGAAGGAGGGGGTTGCTCCCAGCGACCCATCGTCCCTGCCTGCTATTGATTCCAGTATCAGAGCCACACGATGGAGCAGTCAAATGCACCCTTGAGGGCTTTATTCACCGCCTTCTATCACCGCCTTAGAACACCGCCTTGGAGCATCGTGTTGGAATCATACTGCCGGCTACTGACTTCCTTGTAACAGCCGTCGTTGTTGAGAATCACAGACTCTGCCCTTGGACAAGACTTGTTGTTATCTTGCCGACGGCCATCCATCAATGCCGCCATGAAAGACTTTGGTCTTTGACGTCATCTTGTTCATGCCCTGCCTGACCTCGCCTGACCCTCCTCATGGGCGGCACCACACAGAGTTGAAAGAGCTACAGTACCAATACCATTGTCTTGTGATTTCACATAAGGTACCTTGAAATTGTTGTGTTCGGAAAGCCCAGCCAGTTAACTTGAAGCATTTAATTGAACTTGTGTTATTGTCTGACAAAAGGAAAGCTTGTAGGAGCGTATAAAAGTGATACTTATACAGGAAGAGCATACAGTGTTTACTCAGAGCCTAGCTTCCAGCTTAATTCAGTGTAACTAGATTATTATACCATGAATAGCTGCTCCATGGAGGCTTGCACTTTTCCACAGAACTGAAGCATCTCCTGTTGTTTAAGGTACCGTAATTAATACCTGGTGCGTAGAGGCATGATCTGGGAAATCTTGAAAAGAATATTAACCCTCTGATATACTAAGGGGTACAGGACTCACCATACACGCCAACCAATATATTTTTAACATGCCAAGGCTTTCTTGGACCATATCTCATCCATGGCATAGGTGGGAATATTTCCATTACGCCACTCAACGAAGGAGACCCTTGCTGAGATGGCCGTGAGATCATGTCAACACGGTCGTAACCAAGGGAGCACTGAGAGGTTTTGAAGATGTTATTAAGGCCAAGTTTGACTTGAACAGCAAGTGGGATTGAAGCTGATCACGAGGCTTTTACCCGCTCTCCCGCCAACAATACCTAGGTAGGAACTGAAGATGAAAATCCAACAATGTGGGTCGGGACATGATGCCACAAAGATCATAATGTAAAATCGAGAAATCATAAGATAGTCGAGAGCATACCCAGTAGAGGTGATCTTTTGACAGCTTGGTTTTCAAAAATGCCACATGTTTTGCATACTAGTGTAGCTACAAACGCTGTATAATTAACACATGCTTTCAGTCCTTTCATGTAACCCAAGTAGGTCGTTCACCATGCCTGAGCGCAGGGGTCCGGGGCAAAGCTTCCTACGACACCGTATGCTCCCTATTTCGATGTAGGAATCCATTTCAAAGCCACCAGTGCCTCTTCGTATTTCAGAAAACTCCACAGCATCACGTTTTGTCTCCCTAACTCACCCGGACAATGCTGTGCGATTTCCACATCCCACTGACTTTGATCAATTCCATGATCTGCACAAAAGTGTGCAGCCAGTTCCCGCCAACCTATAAAACCCTTTGGAGCCTCGAGCCATACAACACGGCTGTGGTTATCTGGTATCCCCTGATGCTGTACCGTTAACCCCGGCCTTCCCTCAACGACGATGTTGTGACTCCCAATCCTGAACGATGATGGCGTCGCCTTGCATCGGTAATAAAGATCCCTCGCAGCCTCCGGCTCGAAAAACACGAGTCGTGCCGTTAAAAACGATGGCGATCGCTCGACAACTTCCAAAGAATATATTCGGCCCCCTCGTAGACGGCGTGTGACAAAATGTAGTGCCTGAGCACCGAGGATTGGAATCATACTGAGTGTCAGAGCTGGGACGGATACTGGGGCGGAAGCAGCAATCAGGGAGCTTATGGTGACTTGGCTCATGGGTTTGTCGGGCATGGGCGTCGTTGTGAGGTTGGTCATGCGGTCTGATAATGACTCAATGGAGCTCTTGCGTACTATTGGTGCGTCTGGCATTTCGTCTTCCGACATGGTGTCTAGCGGTGTCGGTGCGCGATAATTGGGGAACAGCAATGTTTTCCTTGCCGCCAGCTAGCTGGATAAATTTGAATGATGATAACGTATGGATGATTCGTGAAGGTGATCTTCTCAATTTAGCCAAAGAGTCCACTCGAAATTTGTTTCCTCCCAGAACTTTGAAGAGGGCGAAAGATGACATGGAACGATCTCGCAGAGGGAGGGCGTTGCGATCATGCTGGTGTGAGAGACATGGTTGGGCAAGCACAACCTTACAGGGGGATCTCGATTGCATGACAGACAGAAGTCGCGTTCAGTAATTCGATGGGAAATAGTGATGGATGGCACAATGCCCTTGAGCGACGGGACCGGGAGATTGTTGTCAGGTAAGTAAGGTAGGAGCGTGTCGACACTTGATAACCTAAGCAGAGTGATCGGAACAGCAGGAAGGACTAAACGGAACGACATCCGAACAGCGAACAAAAGACACAATGCGGCGTAGTTCAGGATCCAATGATCCGTTTATACCTTTCATATGTACCTTAGGCATGCCCTGATAGAGAAATATGAGCCATGAGAAGACCACGTCATCCATTCATTCATGTGGAAAGCCCGAATCCTGCGTATGACCGCTGTATCTAGATGTGTTGTATACATGCAACTGAAATGATAAACAAGTGTATACATGTCCCGCCATTCTGGCAAACAGTGTGACGAAGTATGTACAAAGGTGCGGGCGTGTTATATATACTACGTTTCGAGTCATAGAAGCTCAGTCCACACTAACATGGAGCCTGCCATCGATAGCATCATGATCCAAGAAGGGCTGAAGGCTCCGGCACCGGAGGCCGGGGGGGGACTTGTCGTGGTCGTGTCTGCAGTTGTCTCGGTTGTTGTCCCATCCGTTGTCGCGGTTCCTGACTCAGTGGGTGTGGTGGTAGGAGGAGCAGTAGTCGTAGGGGCGTCGCTGACCGTGTCAGAGCTGTTAAATCTCTCTGCGATGAACTCCGCTGCGTCGAGGGTGTAGTTGGCGAAGTAAGAACCGTGAACCGCCCGGTCTGATCCCAGGTCGCAATAAACGTCACCCTCATCACACCAGCTGCGTATTCTCGCTGCGTATGGCTCGCAAGCGGTGATATTCTTACGAGCAAATAAGCCCGCACCAGTGCTTGTCCCAACGCTCCAGGGGTCAGTCGCGTTGAAGCTTGGGTCACCGAACCCAACGATGGCAACAACTGCAATCTAGTTTAGCTTTTCCCTGTTGGTAGACACAAAAATTTCAGCGGTTTAGCTTACCTTGCGAGCCAAGTGCCTTCTTGAAATCAGGAGACACAGAGAAGCCATCATCACTACTCCCACAGACAGCATCCATCATGGCGTGGGCTCCCTGAGAATAGCCAAGCAGAGCAATCTTGGTGTCTGGGCAAGCCTGCACATGTTCGAGAACAAGCTTCTCAAATTCGGAGGTTCCCGTTGCGTAGGAGGTGAAGTAGTCTTCAAACGTTGCTGGGTAGTCGATAGTGGCAATGGATGAGTTGGGTATCAGCAGGGAAGCATTCTGAGCCACCACTCCAATTCTTCCATAGCCAACAGGTTCTGTAGATCCACGGGCAACGATCATGTGTATGCCCGTTGAGCAGGTGCCATCCCAAACAAGAACCTGTCGCTGGAAAAGAGCGGTTGCCAGCGCCAGGGCGCGTGCTAGGAGGTCCTTCATGGTGGTCGATACTGATCCAAGGCCGTGAACGAGTGGAAGCTTGAATCAAACGACAAGCAAGAAGCTTGAAGTAGGCGGAGACGGAAGACTCGGAAGGGGGGAATCCTGCAACCCGAACCCGATGCTCTGGAACAAATCCGGAGACAACGCATTGTTATCCCCACAGCCCCGCCGTGTTGGACGCCGGCGCTAGGCTCAAAACGTTTTAGGCAGGGAATCATGTCGCAAAAAGTAACCGAATCTGGAATGTCGACCGATTCATGCACAGAAAATGAATCTCAGCATCGATCGCCAAACTCGCTGATACGGTGTGTGGTATTCATCAACCACCCAAAACAGCCACCGGCGCCGGGTCCAGCTGATAGCACAATTGTCTGTCTTGGCGGACGCCGTTGCACTGCGTTTATCGATAAGCGCGTGTGGACCTCTGTGCCTTGCAAGCGGGACTTTCGGTGACCCGTGCTTTTTTTTCACATTAAATGTCTACTTTTACTCTCGTAGAGGGAAGACATATACTTAAAAGTAGTCTAATTTCTATATTATATATACCAAAATAAAGATAACGAAGCAAATAATCCAAATATCCTCTCGTTTTCTTATTTAAAGAAGTGTTGGCTTAAATATTTAAGGTACAAGACACGTTGATAAATAGAGGTGGTGGTTATACGAAGATCCAACATAGTTTGATGGCCAAAATCGCACCCAAACGGCAGTTAAATCCATATTTAATGTGAAAAAAACGCACGGGTCACCGAAAGTCCCGCTTGCAAGGCACAGCTGTCCTGCAAATCGTGCTTAGATAAGCATAAATCCAACGCTGACTGAATCAAGTTAAACACAAGAGCCTCAAGATTAACATACGTCTTTCCAATAGGTACCCGCCTCAGCTATCTTAGATATTGAAACCAATCTTGAGTTTCTTGGAGGCCTGTGAATAAGCTATAGGTTCTACTCTTTATTTCATATGTCCTCCCGGTTATCTTTGAGGATCTTTGTTCCAAGTCTCGGCCAGGCTGATATTACGAGCATGAACCAGCCCAAGTCGTCAACTCTCGTTAAGCTGCTTAACTTAAGCACGTCTGCTTACATGTCCACCCTTGGCAGCATCAGCACTTGAAGTGATGAACTCTCATGATTGGCGAGCCGAGATAGCCTGGAGTAATAGCCCTCGGTGGAATTGCAACCATCCGCCACAGTGCTGCAGCCCAGTCGCCTCCGTGGTCCAACCGTTAACAACGCAGAGTGTGAATTTCGGCCATATTTAAGAGCTTGCGGCCGCTTGTCTAGTCGTCCTCTCAATACCTTGCTTTCCCATTGATAACTAACCAGACTTGACGGCAAACCAAAGGACACGGCCAAGATGCTCAACGTCAGCAACGGGGCGTACATCGCCCTGCTTGTGTCGCTCCTGGCCGCCGTGATCATTTATGGAAGGAAGAGGCTTTATCCATAGCCGTACCCTGGAATCCCGCACAACGCCCATTCAGCAAAGCGAATTGCAGGCGATCTCCCAGACCTGATTCCCGCCATCAAGGCCACCAAAGCAAACTCCGAGGCTATTTTCAGCATCACGACCCAAAAGCTTGGCAGTCCAATCGCCCAGCTGCTCCTTCCAGGAAATTGCATGATCATTCTAAGCGACCCTTATGAGATTGAGGATATTCTCAATAGGCGCATAAAGGAATTCGACAAGTCCGCCTGGTCCCTCTCAGTCGTTGGCCCACTGTTTTCCAAGGCGACCTTGGCGCAACTCACCACTCCCGAGCTCAAGGCACAGAAAAGGCTTTGGGCAGATGTCATGGGCCTAGACTTTTTGAAGCGGACAGCCGCCCCAAAGTCATGCAGTTCAACACTCGAGTTGATTGACCTTTGGCGCCTCAAAGCAACCACCGCATACAGGGGTCAGCCTTTCAACGTTCTCGAAGACTTGAAGAATGCCGCCTTGGACGCTGTTTGGGTGTCAATCATTGGCGAGGAGTCTGGAACTCTCAGATACGAGAGAATTAAGCTCGAGCATGAAACGAAGGGTCAGCCGTTCAACGAACCCGCCCCTCCGGGCTCCTTCATGAAGGAACAAGTCGCATACATCGTGGATACGATCATGAACGCCAGTGCAACACCCTTTCCCACCTGGGCAATCAAGTTTGAAGTCATGAAGCCACGCTTTCGAAGGTTCAGAAAGATAGTAACCCAGGAAATGAGCCGGGCGATGAAGAAGGCAATGATGCGATATGAAGGCCTCGACCTGGATAGGCTTCAGCAGGACACCATTGACACCTGTGCCATGGATCTCGTCCTGCGCAAGCAAGCCCTTCAGGCGAAGAAGGCCGGCGTCGAACCATCAGACCCAACAAAAGATGTCGCAATGCTGGATGAGATGTTTGTTCTGCTCATTGGTGTATGATGCTCGAACCATCCCCTCTTTGTTGGCGCCTACTAACCTGAATAGGGCCACGACTCGACAGCCAATACCCTGGCATGGTTCATCAAGTTCATGGAGGCTTTTCCACATGCTCAGACCGAACTGCGTACCACTTTGAGGTCCGTTTTCGGTCCTGGTGTACCTACCTTGGCTCAGATCCTCGAGACGGACATTCCTTACCTCGACGCAGCCTGTGAGGAGGCCCTCAGGTTATCGGGGACTTCCAACGCAATTCTTCGCTCCCCTGTCCAAGACACTACCATCTTGGGATACCCGGTTTCGAAGGGCTCAATCATCTACATGAACACACACGTGAACCGTTCCCCAGCTCCGGTGGACGAGTCCCAGCGCAGTGATACCAGCAGAGCTGCTCGTGAGAGAAAAGGAGACGGCTTCCAGACACCAGCCGGGCGAGACCTTGGCCATTTCGAGCCCAGGAGATGGCTGATCATTGATGAAGCAACAGGGAAGGAAAGGTTCAACCCAAATGCTCTTCCTCAGCTGGCTTTTGCCGGAGGTGTGCGAATGTGCTTTGGAAAGAGAATGGCGGTGATGCAGTTCCGGATTGCTGTCACACTTCTTGTCCTTAGCTTCGAGTTTCAAGAAGTACGGGAAGAGATGCAATCCATGGCGTGTATCGAGAGATTGTTCAGAACACCGCAGCAGCCTTATGCCAAGCTCAGAGTACTCTGAGAGACAAGACCGTTGCATGTAACATCGGCTACGTGTGTCTGGGTAGATGACGCAATGTTTTAGGGACTTATTTCCTGAGACTAGACGCCACATGGATAAGACGGTGCGCTAATGTGAAGTTCAATATACACAAACGGGCGTTCATAGTTATCCAATTTCGTCTTCCCACTACCTCATTACAGGCCCGTCAAAAGTTGCTTTAACTCCCGCAGTATGTTTGCGGCGGTTCCGTTGATTATCTCGAGCCCTTCGAAACTGTTGGACGATGCGACATCAGGATTGGGATAGTACCAACAGGCAATTGCTGTGATACCATAGACAATCTGTTGTGAATGTTAGACGTTTTTGTAACTCATACTAGTCAAACGTACTTACCACAAGAAGGGCACCTTCGAGCCAGTTGGACTCGCCATCTCGCAAAAAGTTGCTTATTACCAAGATTGACAAGACAAGCAACCCAATCATGAAAATCTCAAAGTTGAGGTCCATGGGCTTTCCCAGAGCCCAGCCGACAATGACCACCAATGGGCCGTTGAAGAGGGCTGTCTGGATAGAGGGTCCTAGGCAGTGGTATAGCGCAACGTTGATAACACCATCTAGATCGTTAGCGGAGAACACCTGGGTAGCGGTAATGAGACCTACCCCAAGCCTCGTCGATTGCGGTCAAATGCTCCGCCGCTTTCTCCACCAACGGCAACAATATCAAGCCCAAGAACTGGTCTGGCACCCCGCTATGAACAACATGTTCAATTTCATCCACCAAGAATATCAGCAAAGCCGTGACACAAACCAGGGACAGAAATAACGCTATCACCGCTTCGGTAGCAGTAAACTTTGGCTTCTCCATGTCAGCCTCCCGGTCTGCATCCCTGTGCTCGTCCGCCTCGATCACCTCGTCAAAGATGCTGTGCTGGCTGCTAGCGCAGTACCAGATGTACATGAAAAAGCTCAGGATCAACGCAATGGACGTCGCCCTGCTAATCTGAAGCACGTCATCCTTCAACTTCCCCAACGTAAACTCATCGCTGTTCCCCAAAGGCATGACAACCTTCATCCCCTCCCCAATCACCACCTCCACCACCCTCGCCTCTGATTTGAGAGCAGAATAAAACGCGCTAGGAATCAAAAGCCCAAACGCAGCCACCAGCAACAAGCCGCTGCCCACCTCGGACACAATCGCGTGGAACCTCTGGCTGGCGTGCCTTATCCCGCCAACAAAGAAACAGATCCCCAAACACAAGAGGAGGTTGGTGAGAATGCTCCCCAGGATCGCCGCCTGGATGATCGGAACCATGTTTCCACCTTCCTCGTCCTCGTCATGGTTGAATATCAACACTACGAACAGGATAATCTCTACGATGGAACCGAATGTCGTCTCGATTAGGATTCCGGCCACCTTGGGCATCTTTCGTGCGAGCTCCTGTCCGGCGAAACCGAGAAGGTTGGCAGAGGGGATCATGCCTATGTAGCTTAGGGCAAAGGTCCATAGCGGATGGGAGTGGGAGAAGAAGATGCGGGAGATGAGGGCGGCAGGGACGAAAGGGAAGAGGATGTTGACGAGGCTGGAGATGGGGGAGGAGCTGCGCCAGAGGACTAGGAGGAAATGGAGGGGGTGGAAGCCTGTGCGGCCGGATTCGCCTTCGTGGGAGATGGGGAGGAGGGGTGAGTTACGGCTGTTGTGGTTGTGGTTGTGGTGGGGGATGAGGGGGGCGGTTTCGTCATGGTTGGCGCCGGCGGGGTTGATGCCGTTGGTTCGGGGAGCAGCCATGACAAAGAGGTCAATTGTTATGGCAGATAGACATCAGGCGGTGTTGACAGAGGTTCTTGGTGAGGGCGTTGTCATTTCAGCTTGTCGCGCGGCGTTGTTGATGCTTGGGGAGGGAGGGGCCTGGGCGCTGATTGGTGGTCGCTCCGAGTCTCCGGCAGGCAAGGACCACAGTGACACAGGGTCACGGGACATGAAGGAGCTTCGGAGGATGGCAATCGAAGAATGGCCAACGTCGCCATCCAATGCTGACCTCCGAATGGTCAACCAAACCCATCGGAGGATACTGTCGCGAGCCTGCACACGAGCCCTCCGGAACCACTCGGCTCGTCGTTTCTCGACCAACTCCTGCGCGCCTTTTTGTTGGTCATGTAACCCATTTCTTGGATTGCACTGCGTTGTTCAATCAATCTTCAAACATTCACAACTCCCGGGTCCTAGCCGATTCTCGGCCCACTGATTCAAGCTTCATTCGGTGGCCTGCTGCTAGGTTAACCAGCACCATGTCCAGAATAACATGACTGGCCAGGCACCATGCCAACACAACCTGGAGATCAACCGGCCAATCCCGTTGCTATCTTGAGCTTTGACCCGGGCGTGCCTGGGTCCTTGAGGTTTCTCTGGGTCTCCGATACCCTCACGGGTGGTAGAGGCTCCATCAACTCTGTACAACCTTTGGGAGGGGGTTGCAACAGCCTGTTGCAATGTCCAGTCAATATAAGGCCCCTCAACCACCACCTCACAGTACTCCTCGTTTCTCCAGTATCCGCTAATTCACCTCATAGAAACCCCTCTCGCTAACCGACTTGCAGGCAAGTCTTCCTTTTTCCATTCTTCTTTTCGCGCTTCTGGAAAGCTCTTATTCAACAACCTTCTTTCACCGCGACTTCTGGCAAGTCAACACACACCATCGATCAAGATGAAGCACACAACCACTTTTGTTGCCGCTATAGGCCTCGCCTCCACCGTTGCTGCTGTCAACTCCGCCGCCAATGACCGCCCTGAGGTAGTCCAAAAGAGATCTGTTCCCTTGCCAGCCACCCAACATGGCAACAAGCGTGTAGAGCCTCGCTCACCAGAGCGGTGGGCCTACCCCGGTCCTCGCGAACAAAATGTTGAGGGCGGAGCGAGCGCCTATGGCCTCAAGGACCAGGCTGTCGACACCGCATATGACATTGGCGCAGGTTATCTCAAGGACAAGACCGGTTTTGAGCTGCCTGGAAGATCTGGCTCCGGTAGCACTCGTGGTCAAGCCCCCCGGAACAAGAGGAACAGAAAGCGGGCTGTAATTGAACCACGCGCAAAGTCGAGTAGGGGCGGTGGGAAGAGCAACAGCGGCGGCCGTGGCGGAGAGTTTATGGAGACCGTCAAAGACACAGCCATTGACGAGGGTATTGATTACATCGAGGGCGAGCTTGGTATGGACTTGCCCGACAGGAGGGAGAAGTCTAGCTCTGGAAGCTCGGGTAGTAGTCGGACGAGCTGGCCTTGGAGTAACCGGAAGCGTGAGGTCACCGTTGACGAGGTTGTCGAGGAGGTTCTGGACCAGATGAATCAAGGGGAGAAGAAGTCCGATGACGAAACTGCTGACGCCCTGAAGGAGATTATCGAGGATGCTACAAAAGAAGATGACAACCGATCTATTAGCGACGTCGTGGAGGCTTTGACTGATGCCAGTGATGATACCGACTCCAAATCTGAGGATGACTCGAATGATGTCATTGAGAAGATTCTCGATGCTGCTTCTTCGGACGACAAGGATGACGAGGGCAAGGACGAGGATACGCTCTCTGAAAAGATCGAAGAGCTCGTCAATGGGGAATCCGACAGCAAATCATCACACGGTGACACTCTCGAGGAGAAGCTGGAAGAGCTGGAGAAGGAGACCTCTGCCCTAGACAAGGACGATCCCAAGGCCGAGATGATTGACGAGCTGATCGATGAACTTATCGACGAGGCTGCCACCCTGGACGAGATTCCCGTGGAGTACTTCCAATATTGGATGGCAGTTCAGAGCTGTCTCGATCCTGTCCATTTGCTGACCACTAAGGGCTTAATGGCCAGCCATCTTTCACGTCGCGGCACTACTCCGATTATCGTGAACCCTACCAGGACTGTCAAGAGGGAAGAGGCGAAGCCAGCAGAAGTGAACTTGGGGCTAGCCCAGCCTTTTGGGGCAGAGATGGCACAGACCTCGGGGGCCGGTGATGGGTTGCTGGGCAGAGGGACGGTGGGGTACCTGGTGTTTGGCGTGGCGGCTGCGTTTTTGGTTCGCGGTGTGGCGTTCTAGATGGCGGAAGTGGAAAGATTGTATGATAGGTAGGTGAGAGACCTTTTGAGCTGACAGCGTTTATCGCCTTGTGGAAGACTTTAGAGGCTGTTGGACTGGGGGCAGGAGTTGACGATGACGTTTTGGGTGCATGTTCTGATTTGACTGGAGTTACCTATGATAGAGAATATACCACCCTCATTCCTTTCATACAGCCTGGCTAATGATTGCCTCCAACAGACTGACACCGCACAAGACTTCTACTGCCAAATCGAGGGACTTGTCTTTATTGTCTCAAGTAATGTACGGTCTAGCAATGCATAATGTTGACGACTCCAGCTTCTTACAACAAGGTGTACAGAGAATCGTATGTGTAGCACATGCTGCCACCGGTGCCGCAGGCATCAATCTTCATGACATCGCCAACGGTAGTGGCTGGTGCGCTGACACCCATGGACAATGGCCAAGCCAAAGTGACATTGGGAGAAGTGGGGTCCATGATGATAGACGGCCCCGAGATATCACTCAACCTCGCGGGAAGGTTCAAGCTCTGCCACGACCACCACAGTCTGTCAAGGTTTGCGTGATGGAGGTGGAAGATGGGATCAGCTGGTGAGGTGTTCAAGTCACCCATTTGACCTGAAGACGATCTTATTAGCACCACGAGAACAAGTGTACGTAGGCACGTAGTGAGAGCAGGAGCACTAACCAAAGGTTCCGCCGACGCCAAAATGCCCACCACCGTGCACGCCTGAAGCATCGAAACTTGGGGACCCTTCTACAACGGCGTTGAACCACCCAAAGTCGGGCTGGCTCAGAGTCAGCTGAGTCTGGTTCATGCCGAGGTACATGGACGCGAAAGCCGGGGCGAGATCTCTCTTCAGGCACTGCGGGTTGTACGCCAGGGAATCTCCGGGACCCAGGTGGATCATGTCGCTGATCCCCGCGAAGGGGCCGTCCACGACACAGCCTCCTCCGGTGCGCCCGGGCACTGGCGGCATCCACGCGGTAGGATCGTTGGGCACCCAGGGACCGTTGCCACCGAACCCGGTCACGGGGTCAAAGACGGGCGAGGCGGTGATGTCGGCCGCGTCGAGGGTCCAGTCCCAGTACGGCTGGGCTCCGGTGTAGCCGCACTCGTTTCGGAGCATCTTCTCGTACGTGGCGGTGAAGAGTCTGTGCCAGGCGAGGAAGTGGCCGACGTAGTGGACGGACATTGTTTGCTGGATGTGGGTGTAGACCAGGTTGTCGTAGCGGCTGATGACACCATGGCCGGCTGGGGGGGAACCTTCTGGCGTGAGGGCTGGCTTGGAGAGGATGCACTTAACGGCGTTGATGTATTCCGCCTTTTCGGAGGAGGTGAGGGTGCGCCTTGGAGGATGTTAGTTCTGGGAAACAAGTTGATGATGACAGAGATTTGGGGGGTGGGGAGAATCACCATTCCTTGCGGACGATGGGCGTGGGAGGTGTTGGGGTGCATGCCGCAATGGCGGCAGAGGCACAAAGGAGGATGCTCTTGATACCGCCAACCATCTTAAATCAGTATCAGAGGTCAAGATGCTGATGAAAAGGAAGAGTGGTACATGAAAGAGTTTCGGAAGGTGACACTGGGGACCTATTTATCTTTCTATATCTCTATCAATCCCGGATTCCCGGATATCCTTGAAGAGCTCACCCGTCCCAAGACTCTGCACAACAGGCCTATTGATCCTCCCGCCTTTCCAATGTCACCTCTTTATGTAATGTTCTTTTCACTATTGCTGCCAATACCTTGACATGCAGCACGAACAACCCACAAATTTGGATACACGGCACCGATGCAGTACCGGTGGTGAGATTTAAAGGTGATTGGCCGTGTCTAGAATTTCTTAGGTCTCTCGTGAGAATATGGCAGCCTACGCTAACGGCTGCAGCTTGGCAACCGAATGAATCGCTACTGCATTGTTCCTCGGGTACGGAGTAGCATCTTGAAAAGGCATGGGCTTCTGGTGATGTGTGGTGTCTTGGGGTGCGGAATTGTAGCGAAGATTGCAGGGGGCGGGATTTTTGTGGGTTTTGTCACCCCCTAGTGCCCTACTACCTACCTTAGCCTTGGCCAGTTGCCAACAGCAAGAGTGTTTGAGCATTGTCCTATCTCGGTTAGGTCGACCAACGTTGGGTACCTAGGTATGTACATACCACCTTCATGAATGACGAGGCACAGGAGGAAAAGTAAAGAATATGACAGAATAGTTGATTAATTAGGTGGAGGCGGTGATGGGGGAAAACACAAGCCCAATGCAAGTGGAGCTGGTCGCATACCTATTTACATGCTTTCTCCAGGGGCTACATGTAGTTCAGTCGTTCAGGGGCACAGGGGTTGTCACAGGATATTGGGCCCACTTCTTTCAACACAAGATTTGTAGACTGTGAAGCCTATGACGACGCTCAGCGCTCTCTTCCTCCAAAATATCTAATCTCTGGCTCATTCTTTCAAGACTCCCTCTTTCCTACACCGCTGGCTACGCTCAATCTCTGTTATCCATAAACCAAATCATGTTCCGATACAAGCAACCAGGTGGAATCATGGTTGCTATCTTGCGCTGTTGAGATCTACTCTTCCTTCGGCTGTGCAGATTCAGGTTCGGGGCATGGTGGAATGTCATCATCCATGTTGGACTCGGCAGTCCGAAACCGTGCAATGCTTTCGTACTGCGCATAAGCATAATGTCAGCACCAAGAAAAGATCCAGGCACCGCAAGAAGATCGACGTACCAGAGTGCGTGCTTCCCTGATTCTTGACTGCAACGAAAGAAGATGCTTTTGTCGACCTGTGAGGTTGTCGATGATGAGCCGCACTCGCGACACAAACTTGTCGATGGATGTCTTGCTCGCTCTTGGGAGCTCGCTGCCCAGGTCTTGGTCTGTTTTTAAACCCTCATACCGCTGACACATGCTGTTCAAAGCGTCAATGTTGAGCTCAAGGTCCAAGTCGAGTCTTTGAAGTCGTTCGAGAAGTGGAGCTAGTCCATGGTGCATTACACCACACACGTCATGGTTGCTGAATGGTCTCAAGAAAAACCCGGCGGCTCTATCTTCATCTTCTGTGCCCCTCAGATAAATTTCCTCAACCACAAGTGAGTATGGACTCCGGCGTTTGGCGAGTCTCATGATAGTTCTGCCTTGACGGTATGGGCTCCGGTAAGTGGTTCTCATGTCAGGCTCATAAGGCGTCGAAGTTATGACTTTAAGCACCCAGAGCGTGTCTCTGAGACGCCTGTCAATCTCATTGGCCAAGTACACCCAATTGGCAGCCGACCAATCAATGTACGTGAGATGTGTCGTCAACGAAGCCTCGAAAGCCCCCTCAACATTGTCAATGCTATCGAGCTTGGCGAATGACTTTGAATCAGCTACGCGGATGCGCCCCGTCAGTTCGCTGCTGGCTCTCAGGGTAATCCACGTCATTGTTCCTGTTTTAATGTCGAAAGAGTGATAGGCGACCACTTGCAGCCTTACCCAACTATCGTTACAACAGTCCTCTCGCCAATCATGACCTTCCTGAACACCCCTAAGGAGAAAGGAGTGGCATATGACCCTGCCTGATCGATTCAAAAAGGTACTGGGCGTGGGGGAAGTGTCTATTGCAGGTAAAAATTTGGAAATGGAGAAGTCCGCATGCTGGTACCCGTATCCGAAATACAAGTTGTAGACAAAACCGAGAAAAGAGGGGTCGACTTGGTGAAAGGTGAAGAGTAGCTTAGCCATCTCGAGTGAGCAGTTCAAAGGGACGCACTCGTTCCGAGAGGTAATGAAAATGTGGCGACATCGAGGATCAGGCCTGAGCTGGTGTAGATGCTTCGATAGATCTGCCATGCTACCAGTTGTGGTTTCGGTCCATTTGGCCCAGGTTGAAGCTATAAGTGACAGTCAATATGGCTTTTTTGTGTCTCGAAGTTACGCAGGGCAATTTACCAAGAGTCGCGGCAGCGATTTCCCAAAAGACAATGCAGCCAGGGTCCGAGATTTCGAATAACTTTAAGTTCATCTTTCGCAAATCCTCCCACTGGCGCTCCAGCTCTATCTTTGAAAGCGATTTGTTCCAGGTGGTAGCCATTCGAGGATAGTCATGCGAGGATTTGCACAGCTCCAGCAGTGCTTTATATCCGGGGTCAGCGATGGGCGGCTCCGTCATGTTGATGGTTGGTGAGAAGCCCAGCTGACATGTGCATGAACTTGGTTGGCGAGATATCGAGGATGGAGGATGTTGCGAGAGATGTGGACAGATAGAGTCTCGGGAGAGCTCAAGCAAGCTCTTTATATGCCCTTGTAACCCCACAAGACTGTCAGACACGTGGTCGTCGAATGTCGAAATGACCCCTCAACTACGGCCACAAAGCCGTGACCTCCCCATTGCACATGACATGTAAAACTTCAACATCAGATGGCAGCATCGCCAAATCAAAAGAGGCGGCAACCTACGAAATTAACATCACGCGTAGCTTCCAAGGTGGGTACTCACATATGGGGCCTGTTTGACAGTCAAGTGTCAAGTGGGACAAAACATCGGACGTTGTATACCTACCTAAGGCTAGATACCTAGGTAAGGTAGGTGACAACATATCAACTCTTTAAATTGCTGCCCCAGACTTCAGGACAATTAATTCGGAAATTGAGAGGACGCATGGAAACCGGGCAATTGTATTGCGATGAACTATAAAATATCAAGTATCATTGAACCCCCCTGGATTCTACCGAAAGCGTCCAAAGCAAGGTAGACACATGTGAGATACAAATGACATTTCGAGACCAAGGGTATTGCGTCTTCTCCAGAATCCTATCCCATTAACATCCACCACATATTAGGTAGGTAGGTCTCTTTGCTAACATTGCATTATGCCCCCCTCCTGCTTTGTAGCACGCCCACCACGGAGAATTAGATTTACAATATCCTCTTTCGCCCCCTTCACAAAGATCTGTCTTGTGAGGCGGCACTTCCTTTCTGTCCGTAGAACCTCGGATTTCCATGCTGACCCCACCCCATCTTTTCAGTCGGTATAAGACTCGGTCGATGTAGGAGGACTGATCCAACTCCAAGATGCCGAGTTTCTTGCATCGCTCGCATTGTTGGTTGAAGACAGTCGCATGATATCCGTTATTTTCGTATCCGCGTATCAAGATAGTGACCTTGCCGCTCCTCCACCCGCGCTTGGAACATCGGGGGGTTTGGCATGTAAAGTTGGCCATCACAAAGGTGGAATACTCCTCTCGACAGTTCCCGAGGACTTGATTGCTCCCCTCCTTGAAGTAAGGTTTCAGCTCGAGTATGTTGTTCAAATTGTCGAGGACAGCATCGTGAAGTTGGGGGAATGTCTGTTCAGCGTTGGAGCTCATGACTGAGCCGGAGTGGGGGGAAGTCGCTTGAGGGTATCGCTGAAAGTGAGAGAAAAAGAAAGAATTGGGATGGCATATCTACCTAGGTATATCTTTAGGCATTGGGTATCGACGTCACCTATCCATCTCGTCAAAGGTACCTACTCAAATACGTGGACTGTATACATGTAGCCAGAGCCATCATGAACCAAACAGCTGGTTTCAGTGCGCAAATTGTCCGCGTTTGCAGAGTTGATTCGCCCAATGAGATAATCAGAAAGTCCACTGTAGGCCTCGATGCATTCTTCGACTGCACTTGCCCACAGCTATTGCTCAACTTCTGTTTGTTGTCGACTGGTCAGACGCATCGTGATTGGTGAAGAAGTTTGCTGTGTGTCTCTGGCCACTCCATGTGCCGAGTCCAGGTCTAACGTGTTGGGAATGTGACTCAAGAACTAACATCAGCCAGTCCCTCTTGTCACACGAGTCCGCCTCGCGGTAGGCCTCAGCAAACACTATCGGTCAATCGTATCCATGATCTTCGATGATGCGATGCATTTCACATTGTCAAATCTGGCCATGTTTAATCTGGCCATGGTTATGTTATGGTGGTTAAATTGGGGCGGGGTCCCTCGATGGGCATGTCCAAAAGGCGGGCAATCGTTTGTTTGATTAGCAACCCAACACTTGAAACTGGCCGTTCTTGTACCTTATTTCAGACGAAATGCACAGCGACGCAAACGTCACACATCGCAACTCCCCGGTTGTTATTGAAGCTGAAACACACGTCCTCTCAATCTCCACATCGAATACTGAGCCAGACCACAAGGGTATCATTACCTCGTATCTCCGAGAGAGGGTCCCAGAGTTTCGAAGGCTCGATGGTCTTCGCCAGAAGGTATGCGTTACTTTTGCTTAACCCCCAGCCGCACACATACCTACCTCATCTACACCAGGACCCTGCTGACTTGTATACTTACAAAGGGTTGGGAGAACCCAGCAGGTGATAAGTTCTTCCAGACTCAACGCTCCAATGCCGACAAGATTGGTGACCAACAATCCTGTCGGTTCCATTTCGGTCTCATGCAGAGAATTGCCATGGAGCTCCACAATGCCACCGATGGCTGCTTCACCACAAGCACCAAGCCCGGTGCGATTCTAGATGTTTGTGCTGCACCGGGTGGCTTTCTGACAGCTGCCATGGCCCTTAACGACCCCGGGCTGCGAGTGCGAGCTTGCACCCTCCCGTTTTCAGAAGGTGGTTACAAAGTCCTACTGCCACACAAGAAGAACGAAACTATCAACATCACTTATTGCGACGTCACAATGTTGGCAGAAGACCTCGGCGTAAATCTCGACGAGATTCCTGCTTCACATCCTGATCACGGCAAGTTCACACCCCGCCAGTTTGCCGCCGACGAGCGATACGACATCGCAGTCTGCGACGGGCACCTCCTCCGCACTCAGGAGAGATCAAGCTACCGCGAGAGACGGGAGTCACTCAGGCTGCAGAACAGTTCTCTCGTGTTGGCTTTGGAGCATCTCCGTCCCGGTGGAACGTTGATTGTACTGTTGCACAAGATCGAGATGTGGAGGATCGCCTGCTTCTTGCAAACAATGACCACGTTCTCCGAGGTTCGTGTGCACAAGCCAAAGACTGGCCACACCAAACGATCGTCGTTTTATATGATTGCGAAGAATGTTCAAAGCGACTCTGGAGAGGCTAAGGAGGCAGTTCAGACATGGAAAAATCTCTGGCGCATTGCCACGTTTGGAACCGATGAAGAGGTGGCCCAGGCCGTGAGAGAGAGCGGGCCGTCGGCTGAAGAGCTGCTAGCTGAGTTTGGTCCTCAACTCATCAAGCTGGGACGTTCCGTGTGGTCGACTCAGGCCAACGCTCTGGCAAAGGCACCGTTCATCAAGAAGCGGACGTAGGCGAGCATTTCTAAACTACCTATCCTCTGCATGTATTACATGGCTGCTAGACTATCTATCTAAGATATCATTACATCACAGCTCCTCCCTTTTGTACAACCCCAATGACTCGATCATCGGCCTGTCATTAACCGCAAACAGATACGCGCTCCCACTTTCCTGGGTGCAAGTGTG
Organism: Cercophora samala; assembly: GCA_030512305.1. NCBI lineage: Eukaryota > Fungi > Ascomycota > Sordariomycetes > Sordariales > Lasiosphaeriaceae > Cercophora > Cercophora samala. The sequence goes on along the minus strand of JAULSY010000195.1, from coordinate 12,751 downwards.
CGAAACCGTGCACCACGCTGGCACCGCAAAAGTGTCCTTCCCCTTCCACTGAACCTTTTCCTCCTTGCCCTCTGGCGAAACAATGGTAGAGTACCCCTCTCCTTCATACACATGATACACAAAGGACACGGTCTCCCTCACCTTCTTGGTGGTCGCCCCAGCGCTCACTCTCTCCGCCTGCCCAGAGATGGTCTTGGACAGGTGCTTCCCGTGCTCCCCAGACTTGTAGTCATACCGCGCATAGATCTCCGTCTCCATGTTCTCATCTAACGACGCCTGCACCGGAGCCCAGGGGAACTTCCAGTCGCTATTGTCAGACAGCTCACTCGGATACCGCGCCTCCTCGTAGTTCTCGGCAAAGTTCACCGGGAGGAAGCGGTACACCGGCAAGTCCAGCCCATCCAGCCACACCATCGGCCCATCACCCTCGCTGCCGTGGTCGTGCCAGTGCCAAGTCGGAGTCAAGATAACATCCCCGCGCTCCATCATCAGCTTCTGCCCCTCCACCGCGGTGAAACCACGGCTTCCCTCGACGATGAATCTCAGCGCAAAGGCCACGTGCCGATGAGCAGGAGCGGTTTCGCCAGGCAGGATGAGCTGAAGGCCGGCATAGATGGTGTCGGTGGTGTAAGGGGCCTCCATTGTCGGGTTCACGAGCATGAGCACGCGACGCTCTGCTTCCTCTGCTGAGACGACGGTTCCCGATTGCATGAGGACTGGTCGGAGGTCGTCGTAGGGCCAGGTGGCCACGACAGACTTGGGGTTTGGCTTCGGTGGGACCATCTTGTTGAGAACTGTCCAGAGGGGCTCGACATTTTTGGAGGCGATGTCGGTGTAAAACTGGTCTTCTGTGGAGAGGGTTGAGCTCTTGCCTCCGGGGACGTTGGGAGTTGCCATGATGAGATATTCGGTGTTTGGTTGTGTTTGTGATTCGGTGGTGGTGAGTTATCACTGTGATGGACAGGTGGTATCACTTCAGCATGTATCAATCATGCTTCATATGGTTCTCCTCATACGAGCGTGGTCGTGATTGGCCACATGGTCGGAAGTGGTTTACCGTGTGGGAATGGGTTGGGAAGCCGCCCAAACTCCGCACACGGTTAACCCGAACCCGGAAGGGAATAATGTCCACCAAGAGACTGATGAGGAGTAAAATCTGTTTTGTTTCTCGAATCCGGAGATTTTGACCTTCATATCGTTTGCTATTCGAAATCTTCATTTCTATCTGCTACAATGACCGAAGTTGTGAAAGGGTCCTGCCTCTGTGAGGGCGTCAAGTTTACCGTCCAGGGAACCCCTGACGCCATCTTCATCTGCTACTGCTCGCACTGCAAGAAGAATGCCGGTGCTCCGGGGCAAATCGTAGGTTTGACATCTATCTTTGGAGTCCAAAGTCTCATGTTAACAATTTTTTAGTCGGCAAAGTTCAAGTGCGAGAATGTTGAAGTCTCAGAAGGAAGCGAGCTGATCAGCACCTGGATCTTGAACGACAACCTCAGTGGCTGTGAGAAGCACAAGAAGTTCTGTTCCCAATGTGGTTGCACATTGTGGACAATTCCAATGAAGCATGCTGGTAGTCATTGGATTGTTCGGACAGCTTTGCTGGAGGATGGGTGAGTTAACCCCGGCCGCCTAGAAAGGAACCTGGAAGCCTCTGCTGACGAGCATCCCTCTTTGTAGACTTGAGAAATTCCCATACAAGGCAGAGTTCTTTGCCTCCAGGAAGGTGCCAGTGGCGGTATCTGAGGTCAAGTCCTTCGAGACAATGCCAGGTGCTAAATGAGATAGTTTCTAAATATTTCTTCAGCGGTGATACTTTACGCTGCTTCTGGTGTGATCATAATATATGTGTGCTTCTCCCATAATCGAAAATGTGACTATCTGTCTGTGATCATCACAGAAACAACACCAGCATAGTTCACTGAAAGTCATAATGGAGGCGAGATTCGTTATATGTAGTTTCATCAAGTCATAACATGTTCTACTTCTACTCAAACACCATCTTGTTCTTGACACTGCCCAACTCCTCAATCTTCACCTCCACAACATCGCCATCCTTGAGCCACTTGGGCTCCTTCATGCCCATGGCAACGCCCGCAGGTGTGCCAGTCATGATGATGGTGCCGGCCTCGAGGGTGGTACCTTGGCTGATAAAGGCAACAATCTCCTCGGTGTTGAAAAGGAGATCGTTGGTGTTGGTGTCTTGCCTCACCTCGCCGTTGACGATGGTCTGAAGCTGGAGATTGCCGGCGTTGCCAACAATCTTGGGGGAAACAAGGAGAGGGCCGACAGGGGCGAACTTGTCGAAGCCCTTGCTGAAGCACCACTGTGGGACACCGCCGGCGAATGCCGGGTCACGCTGCCATTTTCTGGCAGAAACGTCATTCGCAACGACGAACCCAGCAATGTATTGGAGAGCCTCCTCCTTGGGGATGTTCTTGCCAGTCTTGCCGATAACGATGGTCAGCTCACCCTCGTAGTCGAGCTGGTCATCCTGGGCAAGTTTTGGGATGGGGATATCCTCGTTGTAGCTTGCGAGAGAAGCGCGGGGCTTGATGAAAATGGAAGGGTATGGGGGAGGCTTCCGACCACCCTCTTGAACTTTAAAATCCGTCAGCACGAGAATCTCATCGTCTTCTGTTATCGACTTACTGTGCTTGATGTAGTTGAGCCCGACGCACTTCACAATCGGCACGTCCTCAACAGTCAACAGGGGAAGAACTTCCTGCACCTTGGCCACCTCAGATGATGGTGTGAGGTTGAACGGGCTGCTGCCCTCAAACACGGTGGCCTCCAGGGTGCCGTTTGCTACCGCCTCATCGAAAGCAGCAACAGATGTGATCTTGGGCTCGCCAAAGCGAGAATTGCCCGCAGCATCGCGGAAGCGGATAAGACGACCGAAAGACGACATGGTGCGTGTAGAAAATGATGACGAAATGCCTCTGGATGGGGATGAGATGGCAGTGAGTGAGCGAGGAAGTGCTGATGACATGTCTTGGACAATGACTTTTGTTGTCATTGTTTGTTGATTTCAGTTGCCCCTTTTCCAAGGAGACCAGGGCCGCACATGCATCCCGCCCTATTCCCGCCGCCGCGCTGCCGACACGGGGTCCGCAAATCCACTTTCTCCCCGCTCGGAGAATTGGAGCTCAGCGCCATTAAACAACGGATACTGCCTATGTTATCCCGAAGACGCGATTAGCTGATGGAATTGAGGCACACGCCATTGGCTGTCGGGGGGTGCTTTTTTTCTCAAACAAGCAGTGCCGTGTTGGTGAAAATAAAGTGGCGGAAGGGTTAGGGTTACCCCTTTTTACCCCTTTCGAATGTAAACAAACATGCAGGAAAGCTACTTGCACTTTTGCTTCGGCCGTTGCATCGAAATAACTTCTACATCTTTCGGTCATTTTGGTACAGCAGAGAAAGCCCCCTCGTTTTCTTCGTCTCGAATGCTTGTTTTTCAAATGGAACTGAATGGAAGGTCCTTGGAAAAGTCACGGTCGGTCAGATCAGACCAAGACAGAGACAGGTCTGGGTGCTTCAACAAATACATGTATGGCAGTGCAAAATTAGATGGAGGCCGATATTTTGGTTGGAAACAGTACCTATTATCTCATCTTGACGTTGCTACCAAAGTTCTCATATCTTATAGCATCCAGACCCTAAAAAAGCTCATTCAGACACCTTGATCAAAATCTTGCCAGTCGTCTTCCTTCCTTCCAAGTCCTATTCAGCATTTTCAGTTAGTATATAGTTCAAATCTGATCATCTGAGCAGAATGGAACTCACAATGTGTGCTTGCTGGACATCAGACAGGGAATACAACCCATGGACCTTGACCTTGAGTGCCCCAGAAGTGAGGAGGCTGAAAAGCTCATTGGCATACCCCTCGAACTCTTCGCGAGTGGCAATGTAGCCGAAAAGAGTTGGTCGCGCAATCTTGACACACTTTGGCGCGAGGCGGCTGCAGCGTTCAATCGTCAGTCACAATCTTTCCTCAAGCAAAGAGGAATGGCAAAACTCACTTCAAAGGCAACGGTGGGATGGGACCACTGGAGTTGCCAAACCAAACAATGGTTCCCTTTCTCTTGACAACAGCCAAACTTCCCTCCCAAGTGTCCTTGCCAACAGAGTCATAGACCACGTCAACCCCTCTCCCACCGGTGATGTCCATCACTGTTTTGACCCAGTCCTTGCCCTCCTCGCTTCTGTAATCAATGACATGGTCCGCCCCGAGGCTTTTGACCAGCTCAACCTTTTCTGGCCCGCCAGCCGTTCCAATGACCTTGGCACCAATGTGCTTGAGTAGTTGTGTCATCAAGAACCCGGCACCGCCCGCCGCCGCGTGAAGCAAAACCCAGTCACCGGGCTGAACGGTGTAGGTCTCCTTGGCGAGGGCCAGTACTGTGAGGCCGCTCATGAAGCTGGCAGTGGCATCTTCGTAAGAAACAGCATCTGGCAGCTTCAGAGTCTTGGAAGCTGGGACGGCAGAATACTCGGCATAACCGGCATTCGCGAGCCAAATCACTCTGTCGCCGACCTTGAGGTTGAACTCCTCGGTCTTTGGCCCGAGGGCCACGACTGTGCCGGCTGCTTCTCTGCCCAGAATCTCGGGCTTTGGTGATGGGTAGAGACCGGTGCGGAAGTATGTGTCGATGTAGTTGATCCCGGAGATCTCGTTCTTCACGAGGACTTGACCCTCAGTGGGCTGTGGAACAGCATAATCCGTTCTGTACTCGAGGACCTCTGGGCCTCCAACCTTCTCAACGACCACGGCTCTCTGAGTTGTTGGGATAGACATTGTGGTGGAATGTGTTGTTGCTAAACAAGTGGAGTGAGACGGAAGATGTGAAGTGAGACTCGGTTGAAGATGAAAAGTGAAAACACAGGACCCAGACAGCGCATTCGAAATGAGCATCGCCACAACGAACACATCGAATTCCTTTGCCCGGCTTTCATCCCCCCCCGGACAGATGGCGACATACAGGTCCACTTTCCCGAGTGGGGTTCCACGGACCTGGGGCGGAGGTAGAGCGGAAGTGGTCCAGTTGCGGGCCCGCACAACTCCGACTTCGCCGGCGATTTGCGACAACATGATGTTATCTTACACTGCACAACACGATAAGGTCAAGAGCACAGGTGCAATTTGTGAGCCCACTTTTTTCCCGACGTGCGACAGCCAGATTTGCAAAACACCATCCATCGATCACTGTCAAAAGATCATCCCAGCAAACACCCTTTTCCCCACCGTCACCATGAGCGAATGCTGTTTGAAGGGTTTCAAGTGGGGCGGCGAGCCTCAAGGGAGCGAGAAGGAGGTCAACGGTCAGCAATGCTATGTCACTGGTTCCAACCCGGATGTAGGCATCATCATGATTCATGATCTGTACGGTTGGACCTTTGGAAACACAAGGTTGCTGGCGGACAGCTATGCCGCAGAGGTTGGGGCGACTGTTTATGTCCCCGACTTGTAAGTCTACCTTGACATGCTGCACCTTTGAGTTCTGTTTGCTGATCGTCACAAAGTTTTGGCGGTGTTGTGTTGTCCGCAGACCTGATCAATAACCCGGCAGAATGGGGCAAGCTTGACCTCCCCAACTTCATGGAGAGGAACAACAAGGCCGTCCGCGGGCCGGAGATGATTTCTCTGGCAAAGCACCTCCGCACTCAGCACCGCAAGCTTGGCGCCATTGGCTATTGCTATGGTGGCTGGGCTGTCTTCCAGCTTGGGGTCAAGTCTGATGCTCCGCTTGTCGACTGCATTTCTGCTGCTCACCCAACTTTCCTCACGAAGGACGAGATGTCCAATGTTGGCGTACCAGTGCAGATTATCGCGCCGGAGATTGATCCTCAGTTCACCCCGGAGCTCAAGACCTATGCTGTGACTGAGATCCCCAAGGTTGGCGTGCCTTTTGACTACCAGTACTTCCCTGGCCTGACCCATGGTTTCTCCATCAGGGGCAATCGTGAGAACAATGCGGAGGTGAAGGGTCTTGAAAGGGCACGGAGAGCGGCGGTGACATGGTTCAAGGAGTGGCTTGTAGATGCATAAACATGGCAGATACTATACGGAGTATGGTAGCAATGATCATTAGCTCATCTTGACAAGCGCAGTGAATGTTCTGCTCAATGCTTTATGTTCAAGTCCATTTTCCAGAAATAAAGACAGAAATACTGGCTCAGCTTCCCAACATTGGTGGGACATGTGTGACAGCGCTGGCAACATCATTAATTTTCTACTGCTCATTACGAAATACCCATACAAATGGGAAAGAAGATCTAGTTGGTTTCCAAGTATCAGATACCTTAAATGGTCTATGAGATGAAGGAAACCCCCGATAAAATTGCTCTGTGAGCTGCATACCAGTGTCTCTGGAGGGTGGCTAGAGAAATTGGCGTCTGCTCCTATATCAATTGGCCGTAACCACATCAGGCACGCGCACAGGCCTGCATTGAAAAATCTATTTTCCAGGGCAAAACCAACCCCCATTTCGTGCCAAGCCATGCAACAGTATTTCAACGCACCTGCCACACCCACGTTCAAACAACCTGGAATGCCACTATTCCCACATCTAAATACTCAATTGCGAGGTTTGATTGCGAAGTTCAATTGCCAGGTTCAATTGCGAGGTTCAATTGCGAGGTTTAATTGCCAGGCTTAATTGCCAGGTTCAATTGCCAGGTTTAATTGCCACCAGGTTCAATTGCTAACCTGGAATTCCATTGCAATGGCTGGTTTGAACCAGCCGAGCATGCGCGCGTGGCTCAAAAGCCCTGTATTACAGCACGTAGGTCGCTGTGCCACAGGGCCTCACAGGGACTCACCCACTGTAAGCCAGCACTTCCATAGGCCCTGAGCCCACCTACCAACACCAGTTGCACTACCATTTGAACCACTATTTGAACCACTATTTGAACCACGTGAATACTGGTGGAATTTCACGGGTTTAGAATCAATTTCCAGGTGCGCACGCAGTTCAAAAATAATGACCATTTGCATTGCAATGACAGGAAGAGTTGGCTGACATTGAAAGTGACCGTTTTCCCATACAAAATGTGGGGTTGCATGTGCACGGGAGCCCCTCGGTTAATTGTTGACTTACTTGCCCAACACGGTTACGGCCAATTGATATAGGAGCAGACGCCAATTTCTCTAGCCACCCTCGTGTCTCTGAGGTGATACTACTGATGCCCTGTAATCGCAACAGAGCAGCTTCAGCAGAAACAACATGTCACGCTGCACGGTACCCCTTGCTAACATGTCACATGCCCGTCAGCAGCAACAAGCACCAGCCGCCAGTGACCTCACTCTAAAGCAAGGCACTACCCAACGCAATTTTGACCAACGCAATCTCAATTCAACCCAATTCAACCAGGCCGAAATACTGGTCAATCGGTCTTTTTGGGAAGATTGAATTGCGTTGGTCAAAGTTAACTACGCCTCAATATCCCCACTTTCCTTAGTAGTCAGCCACATCACAAGCCACACTCCATATATAACCCTAACCCTAGCTTCTATACCCTAACCCCGAGTCAAAAAATAGGCCCTGTGTAAGTGCTGGGAAAGCCCTCACTGCGACTGATAGGATGCCAAGACCGGGATCCAATTTATTCAACGCAATTCAAGTTCAATTCAATCCATAGTTTCCAGTAGTCAATTCAATTCAATTGTAAGCCCGGATTGAATTGAATTGCGTTGATGAGGGCCTTGCTCTAAAGGCGGCATACCCGGTTCCGCACCATCACCGCCTACTTTGAGCCGTGGCAAGCCGTGCGGAGATAACGCTGATTGCTCTACAGGGCAGCATAGAAGCTTGGCATGCATTAGCAAGCGTGGTACGTACCTTATCATGGCCAGTCGTCTTCTAGAACAATGTCACCGAAACACGATACGGTCACGGTCAGCTCACCGCAACAACCCTTTCGGGAAAGGCCGGATCCTTGTTATTCAAGGTTTCATCATGTACTGGTAGCCGATATCTTGATACAGAGGGGAGATCTTCCTTATCTACTGCTCTGTCCAACGACTGCCCGTGATTGCTTGACCTCTGATGTGTTCCATGTTGATATCCATCCCACAAAATATCCCACAAACATAACCACATTCACATCACACCTACACAATGCCTTCAGTCCTCTTACAGAACGGAACTGCCCCCCATGAGGAGCTACAACCATGGGATCCAGACCACCTCCGGACTCGCTTCGTGCGAGCCCTCTCAGACATGTACAGAACCGAAGTGCCCCTCTACGGCAAACTTGTCGACATTGTCAACAAAGTCGACACCACCACCCTCCAGTCCCGCGGTCAAAGCCTCGACGACCTCCCCTCCCGCTTCCAGCTTGAGCGCCATGGCGCCATCAGACTAGGCACCCAGCAAGAAATGCGCATGATCAGCCGCCTCTTCGCCATCATGGGCATGGTCCCCGTCGGCTACTACGACTTGAAGATGGTCGGCTTCCCCCTTCACGGCACGGCCTTCCGGCCCCGGACCGAAGAGTCCCTCCGAAAGAACGCCTTCCGAGTCTTCACGACAGTCCTCCGACCAGACCTGATATCCTCCCCGGAGGTCCGGGAAATGGCCACCTCCATCCTCTCCACCAGACAGCTCTTCTCCCCCAGGCTCGTCGAGCTGATCGACCAAGCCGAGACCCCCGCTTCAGCCAGCCTCACAGCCGAAGACGCCAACGCTCTCATCGCGGAATCTCTCAAGATCTTCAAATGGCACTCCCGGTCTTCGGTTCCGTTGGAGACATACCTCACCCTGAAAAAAGAGCACCCCATGGTGGCGGACATCGTCTGCTTCCCCTCCGCGCACATCAACCACCTCACCCCCCGCACCCTCGACATCGACGCCGTCCAAGCAGAGATGATCGCCCAGGGCCTCCCGGCAAAAGACTGCATCGAGGGCCCTCCCCGGAGGAAATGCGAGATCCTCCTCCGGCAGACGAGCTTCAAGGCCCTGGAGGAGAGGGTTTCCTTCGCCGGCGGGGCTGACCACGGCGTGGACGGGACGCACACCGCCCGTTTCGGAGAGGTGGAGCAGCGCGGCGCGGCTGTCACGAGAAAAGGAAGAGAGCTGTACGATTTTTTGCTTGCCAAGGCTGTCGGGCGGAGCGAGAAGGAGGACAAGGACTCTGACGCGGTGCTGAGGGAGGTGTTTGCCGATTACCCTGATGACTGGGAGGTTCTGAGGAAGGAAGGGCTGGTGTATTTCCGCTACCGGGTTGCAGAGGACAAGGTACCTGCTGCCAGTAGTCATTCCAAGCTGGGGGCGTCGGTTCACATGGATAGGCTGTTGAAGGAGGGTGTCGTGACATGCGAGCCGATCACATATGAGGATTTCTTGCCATTTTCGGCGGCGGGAATCTTCACGTCCAACCTTGGTGGTGAGAGAGACGGCGGTCATGAGAGGAAGCTGCAAAAGACGGAGGAGGAGAGCAAGAGGAGTCGTGTGCAACTCGAGGAGTTGCTGGGCCGCAAGATTCCAAGCGAGATTGATCTGTATGATGAGCTCCAGAACTACAGTGTAAAAGAGTGTCAGACAATTCTGGGGTTGAGCGAGATTGTCCTTGGGGCTTGAAGTATCTGAAGGAATTGTTTCATAGTTTATTATTTGGTTATTAATTTTGCTAATGGTACATTGGTTGTCGTGTCGTCATTAAAAGCTGCCCGCGACTCACATCACTCAAGCTGTGAGAGGGTGAAATCATGAGGTTGATAGAACTCCAACTGGGACAGAAAAGGTGTTTCCCAGAACTCTGGCAGATTCTCAAACCCACCACCATCATTCATCATGTCAGCCCCTCCCAGCAGGGGGTCAAGTGGCGATGGCAGCAGGTTGCCGTTTGGCGTCATTTGCTGTGGACAGGCGTATATCCTGTGCGGTGCGAGAAGAAGGCTGGAATACTGCATGTAGGTGCCAGCTTCCATTGATGCGGAGGGTGCCATGGCAGCAGGCGTCATGGGCTGACCAGCTTGGGTAGTTGGGCCTGGGTCGGGGACTTGAACCATGTTGGCTGCAACTGGAAAAGAAGGCGTCTGTGCATTGGGCGGTGCTCTTTCCGGAAGAAGCCGCTTCGAACTTTCCTGCAAGAGGTGGAAGGATTTGCTCGCGATGCTGCTCAGTGCTGTGTACTGTGAAAGACAGCGAAGACACAGTTCCCAGCTCGCGGAGAGCGACTCTCGCCTCAAAATGGACTCGTTGAAAGAACACAACTGGCCCATCAACAAGGTGCTGCCACATGTGTGAAGGTCTGTACACCCGTTAGCATGAGGTCTCTACTCGTGAATGTGCGATGAACTCACAGCTGATATTGTACCACCAAGCCGCAAGGCTCTGGCTGCGTATATGAATGTCTAGGCATTTTACCAATGAATCTGCCGAGAGGACACACTGTGCCGCAATGTCAGACAACATGAGGTCCTGTACCCTCGCAACTCTCGGGCTGCCCCTTGCGTGTGGATTGACTGGTGCGTGTCGTTGCTTTTGGAAGAACTGCTCGAGTGCCGGTCTCAGGATGAGAACTCTGACATGTAAAAATCGTGTGTAGAGGCGCCTGGCTTGTCCAGAAAAGTCCGTCGCGGAGAGGCTCCCTGGGGTCGAAGTGTGGTCTTGTTGTCCATTCTCGGGAGTGGGATCGTACTGAAGATTCCCAGGCAGTGCATCTCGCCATTCCATGATCCTTGTATCGAGATCAAGCAAGGCCTGCATCTCGGAATAGGTGTGTGATGGAGTTTCGGTCCCGTCTTCTTCTCTGTCCAGCACTTGACCAAGAAACTTGTAGAGCTTGATGGTCTCGATATAGGAGGAGATTTGACTGGGACAGTTGTTAGGCTGGGTATTTCGGCTTCCCCCTACCTCCTCAGACAAGTACTCGTCGTCAATGGCTTCTGGAAGCCTCAGCTGGTCACCTCCGGATATCATGAGTGGCCTGCCAAACGACATGGAAATTTCACGATCCAGGAGCACGCAGCCATACCACACCCGGACCCGCATTTCTTCCTCCAACTGACTGGGGAAACACAGCAGTAGCCCTTTCTTCCGAGCGTCCTGTGCACTTAGATGCAAGCTCATGTTCTGTGCCATCCTGATGGCCAAACCGGTGATGTTCCAACATTTTGAGAATCGCTCTGTGCTCTGGAGATAGAATCCCATAAGCAGAAGCAGCTGGACTGACTCGATGCCAACCTCCTCGTCGATGATCTCGAGCAGATCGAACTTTTGGGTCATGTTGAAGAAACCGCTGGCCCTGGCTTTGTTTTCTTCCGTACTAGGACCAGGGGCAAACCAGGAAGCCAGTGCAAAGACAGCATTGACGGTGGCTGGGAATGTCTTGACCAGACTCTTTTGTCTGCACAGCCCAGAACAGCTTCCTGCATTCGTTTGCGACGGCTCCCATAGTTGCCGATACTGCCTCATAAACGTAGGCTGATGAAGGATGGGATATGTACGATGAACGCGGTGAAAGTAGAGTTCCACGAGTTCATCGGCATGTCGGCGCAATGGAAGGGACCACGCAGCAGCGCCGACTCCGAGCAGGCGATCGCAAGAACATGCATGGGGAGTAGGAGGCGCCCTGTTCCCGTTTGACGGACTGGCCGTGATCCTCGCACCAACCCTCATCACTTGGTCTATGGGTCTCATGAGTCGCTCTACGCCAATGGGCTCAAGTCGTCCCGCCGAGGCACCGGACGAGCTTCCGCCATATGGACTGAGAGATCCGACCCAGGATGGAGGCTTGTTTGCGGCAAGAGTTGGGTCCAGTGGCTGGTCGGGTGCAGAAGAAGTGTTCACGTCGACAGCAGTTGGAGCAGTCGTGACCGGCAGTGCTGGCGGAGTATTGCTGTCTTTCTGGTGCAAGGTAATACCGGGCTCGGCAGTCAGTTCTGTGCTGGGAGGCGCCTGATTCTCTTGACACTGGTCTGGAATGATGATCTCGTCTTGCACAGTCATGCTAGAGTCGGCTTCGCTCCTCTGGTCGCCTGGTTGTGTCTGTTCTTCGAGCTCCTTCAGCCGGGACCTCAAAGACTGGATCATGCTACATGAAGGGTCAATTAGGTACATGACGACCGAGAGTGTGGTATGCGGCACTCACTCATGTTGCCAAGCCTTTTCCTGGATGTCTGCAAGATACACACAGGTCGAAAGCCTCTTCTTGCAGCCAGAGCAATAGGGGATCCCTCCGTCACACTTTCTCTTTCTAAGCCTGCATTGCTCGCATGCTAAGGGGGCGCGTTTGCGCACAGTAGGTCTCTTGGGCGCTGGACCTGAATTGTCAGCGCCTGAAGCGTTGGATCGAGGTCGTTTCGTTGTGGAGGACATGGATCGTATTTCGCGGAATTAAGGTGGGTGGAAACTGTCAAAAGTCAATAACTGCTGTAACTGCCTTGCTTGGGGCTTGCAAACATAGCCATAGCAGCCTCTGAAAGCCCCAGAATTGCGGGGTAAAGGGGAAACGCTTGGCAGAGTGGGTTGAAGTCGGCGTCGGCCGGGGGTTGGTGTCAAATTAGTCAGAGGGACCCGCTGTTAGGAAATTAACTAGGAGCTCCACTACGTTCCGTATTAGAAGCGGGAATAAATTTGTTTTAAATTTATATTTTAAAAAAAGCATTGAATATTATAAGAAATTATTGTAATATAATAAAGAGTAAAATAAATAATATAAATAATATAAATAATATAAATAATATAAATAATATAAATAATATAAATAATATAAATAATATAAATAATATAAATAATATAAA
>JAULSY010000194.1:0-40260 GCA_030512305.1 Cercophora samala | reverse complement strand
AAATAAACTATTTATTATTAAAATCTATAATAAACCTTATAAAAATATACGAAAGTTAAATACCGGTAATATTCCTATTGATATTATTATATTAATTATATTTATTTTTATAATACCGTTACTTTTAATATATAAAAAAAGACGTTTTTATAAGTATAAGTAAAAAAGTATAGAGTATAAAAATAAAGAAAAAGCGGATAAAGTTAGTGGAATAGAGAGTAAAGAGATAATTAAGAAAGTTAAGAATAAAATAGTTTTAAAATTATAAAAGTAAAGGTATTTATAATAAAGACGTTATAGCTTTATTTTATTGGCCGGTATTTAATATAGAAAGTAAGGGGTTAGTTAGTTAATTAAATAAGTATATAGATTAAATAAGGAAGTGGCCTTACTACTGAGCTTGCCCCGTACCTATATATATATATCTTGCAGGCTATAGGCGTAATTTCCACTTCCGAATATTATCTTTTTACACTATACTTTACATACCCCTACCTACGGTTCTTAATTAAAGATTTTATCGGTAAAGTTAAATTAGCCTATTTAATTTAAATTAATATTATTATCGTTAATAATTTTAATATTATCGTTATTATTATAAATAATAATTATATAAACGTTACTTTAATAAAGGGTTATAAATTTTTTAATTTAAATATAAAGTAAAAAGTTATAACCGATTTTATTTTTTTTAATAGATTTTATTTAAATAAAATAATATTAAATTTAACTTATTTATATATTACTTTAATATATTTATTTACTTCGATTAGATTAATCGGTATAATAATAGTGTTTTCGTTTAAGGTTTTTATTCTTAGTTTATTATATAATTAGCGACTTGATCGGGATATAACGTCGCGGGTCGTTTAATTATAACTCGCGTTAACTTTATTTTTTTTAATATTAATTTAAGTAGAATTTTATATTTTTTAAAATAAATAAGGCGAGATTAAAATAATATAAGGGTAACGTTGTATATAAGGTAAAAGTTCGAGTAAGTATAGGCTAATTTATAGGATTTTAATCTAAAGAATAAAAGAAGTAAAAGATTGTAGCCCTATGGCGTATATAATTAAAATAACTACCAGAGAGCAACCCCTACTTGCCACATTAGGTAGGCAGTGGGGCGTGGCAGTATGGAACCAGCCAGCGCCGTGACAGGGGGGTCCGAAAAGTAGAAATGGGGGGTCCGAAAAGTATTGCTCTTAATATCTATCATCCAAACTACTTTTATCTATTGCTTATATTCCATCCAAGCACTTAACATACCATCTTAACACCCATCCCAGCTTTCACATTTAATAATAATCTTATAATCTAAGCTTTTACATCCTGGTAATACGAGCTTCTAATGTCGGCCATCTAAGCTTTAGATCTATATAACCTAAGCTTCCAAAATCTGTTATCCGAACTTATATCGTCTGTTATCCAAGCTTAAGATTATACAAAAGTGATATTCGTCCACCATCGTTTAACTAAAGCCTTGTAAAGATAACTATAAATTCCCAAACTTTAGACTATTATTCCCTCCATGCTATCCAACTACCCATCTAATAACCCATGTTGTAATAACACACACTGTAATAAAGATAATTTTTTCAAGGTAAAACAAACAGACTGGTATATCCCCGCCCCTTTTTCGTATGGTGATGACAAAATGCCAAATGTAAATGCAATAAAAATCCAAAACCCAAACGCCTCTTTCCCCGTATTTGTATCCCAACACACACCTCTTACACATCACCTCCCCCATCACCCCCTCAAACCACACTCCCCACAGCAATACTCCTCTTCCCCCTCCACCCCCTCCACCGTCCCATCAACCCCCCCTTCCTCTTCTTCCCACTCCCCCCCCTCTTCTTCTCCCTCCGTTTCTCCCTCCCATACCCCCCCTGCCCCCCCTCCTCCTCCTGCCTCACCCTCTGCACCAACCAAACATTATAAACCCCAAACAGCAACCCCCCCACCACCATCTCCACCGCCTCCAATATCCCAGCAATAATCGCCTGCGTCGACCACTCCCCATTCTGCACCGCATACACCCCCACCACCGTCCCCACCAGTCCCACCACGCTGTACATCACCAGCGGCAGATACAATTTATTCAGCAACCAAACATAATTCCTCCTCCACTTCAGCCCCAGCCACGCCGTCCCAAACGTTCCCACAATGATAAACACGAACCCTATCACCATCGTGGCGGTGTTCGCTTTGGAGAGGAGGAGTTTCTTGTCTGGTGTGGTGTTTGACCCTAGGTTCACCGGGATCGCAGAGGAGGGATCCAACGGCGGGCGGGAGAGGGCCGTGAAGGAACCCGGGATGATCACGTAGCCTGCTAAAAGCAAAAAGAGGAATAGGGTGGAGAGGATGTTGTGCAAGCGAGGGATCTTGTCTAGCGATAATAGAATAGACATGTAAGGGGTTTGGGGTGGTTGGGTGTGGTACAATGGCTTGGAATACCCTAAATCAGTGTTTTTCCTTGTTGGTGGGGAAAACGAAGAAGAGGGTTGGACGGTCGGGTTCAACGGGCGGGTGGAGGTTGCGGTGGCGGAGGAGGCGATGGAATCCAACGAGTTGGAGTGCGAGTGTTGATTGTAGGTTGGCCTTGGGGGGGTTCCCCCAACAGCGCGGGGTTGATAGGGAGGGGAGACGATGGCTCGCGGCATGGTGGGATAGCGGCCGCCGTCTTGGTTGGAAGAAGAAGGAGGGGAGGCGATGTTGCGGGAGAGGTACCCGCCCTGGGGTGGGGAGGTAACTCTTGGTGGGCTGGTGATTCCAGACCGGGAAGGGCCAGCGGTATAGGCGTTGTTGATGTTTCTGGATGAAGTGGTGATGTTGAGAGGGGCGACTTCTTTCCGTTGAGGGGGGGAGGCAAGGACGGGTCTTTGGGGAGGGGCAGATGGGTTTTGAGAAAACAGACCGGCGGGCATGCCGCCTTCTGCCACTTGTGGGTTGGGCGGTGATTGCCTTAGTGGATTCATGTGTGGTTGAGAAAAGTTAGAAGACATGACTGGCTTCTGGGGAGGGTTAGGAGGCGATTGCCTTAGAGGGTTCATCTCCATGTTGCGAGAGAAGCCGGCCGGCAAGCTTGAGTCGGCAGGAGGCGGAGGCGGGTTTGGTGGCGATTGCCTCAGAGGGTTCGTGATCATTTGGTGAGGTGGTGAGTTTACTGGTTTCCGAGAGAACGAACCGGTAGAAGGTGGAAGAGGTTTTGAGGGAGAAACAATGTTGCGGGAACGACTAGTTTCTGCAGAGACATGGGGGTTATAGGCGGCCCGAGGTAAGGCGCTCTGGGGTGAAACCAAATGGTCAGAGGTTTGCGAAAATCCTCCGGCGGACACGGAAGTTTGCTGCGGAGGAGGATTGGGTGTGAGGTTTGCGGTGCGGAGCGGCGGGGGGTAGGCTGGGTTTCTTTCTTGTGGCATGTTGCGCCTGGGCGCTTGTGCCTGTTCAAAAGGTTGTTCTGGAGCCATGGTTTGTTGACGAGTTGGTCGAAGAATCACCGGCACAGCTTGCTCAACTCTGGAAGGCTGAATTTGTCCGGATCGCGATGAAGTTGGAACCGGAGGCACCGGCCCCTGCGGGACAGGAAGGGCTTCTGCCGGGATCGGCGGCCCCTGACGAGACGGGCCTTGTGCTGCGGCCACGGGAGCGGACGGTAACGGGCCTCGAGGCGGTCCTCGACGACTAGTCGTTTGATTTGCTTGGATCTCTGCCTGAACTGGCTCTTCCTTCACTGGCGGTTTCGGAAAAGAAAAGTTGGGGGCTGCTTGGTCTGGACTGACCTGATTTCTGGCGGAAGCTGGAGGTCTGCGTTGTTGTGTACTTAAAGCCGTTGGTCGTTCTGGTGCACCTTCGGCGGGCTCTCTGCGTGAAGAAGAGCTTGCCTCTGTCACATTCTCAGCAGCCCGCCCTGGAGCTGGCTGACGGTTGCTTCCCTGCGTAGAAGGTTGTCGAGGCATCCCTCTCTTGGGACCTGCCGACCGCTGTCTTCCTCTCACAGCCGTACTATCTTGCCGCGTAGTCCTGGGAAGTCGAACCCCCTCTTCGGTTGATGCTGGAGCCATAGACTGCTGTTGTTGCTGCTGCTGCTGAGGTCTCTGCTGCCGTGAGGGTGCTCTTCGCGGAGCTGCTTGAGCTGTTGATGATTCCCCTATTTCGTCACTTCCAGGAACTGGCTTTCGAGACACGCTGCCCTTTGCAACTTGCTGTTGCCCTTGCTTTGGCACACGAGGAGCCCCTGCTGAAGACATGTTGAAGAATCGTAGTGAGTGTATCTCTCAAGGGAGGCAGTCGTAATCACGGGTGAGCAGGATGAGGTGAGGTAAGTCCAGACCTTGATGAAGCAAGGGCGGCCAGAGAAGGGATATACGGCATTATATTAGAACTGGAAATACTACACACGTCGCCGAAACACATCACCGGCCTGTGATGGCCTTTCTGAAAGACCGGGTCGGAAACATGTCGTTGGAAGTTGGGAGGCTGCCGGGAACACAGAAGCCACATGAGATGAGCAAGCCACTGGGCTCTTCCCCCACGGTCGAGGTCGAGGCCGGGTTCGCCCTCCATAAAGAAGAATTCGAGGGAGCTTGGAATAGAAGTCTGAAGTCTGCCGTGGGAGTCTGGTGGTTATGGGTGCCGACCGACGGCCGGCGTCCAACCCGGTTGGCCGGGTCCGAAACAGAACAAAAAGAAAAGCTTGAAGGCGGCGCGGCAAAAGTGATCATGAACAAGCTCTGTTTTTGGTGCTGGCCGCGCCGGTTCAGCCGACCACTGAAACTGAGAGGCACAGCTGGGCCAACTGCCGTTCATGCGTTGTTAGATGTGTATAAAGGCGAGAACACTCTCTTCGACTTCGACTTCGACTTCGACTTCGACTTTGATTTGCCATGCTATCACTATCCTGAAAGCTGTTAGTCACTCGACAAAGAAAACTGGAACCAGGTTGCTTGGCTGCAGCAATAGGTAACAACAGTCGAGCAGAAACGGAGGTGGTTCAAAGTGATACAAGAGCATAATAGTAATGAGGAGAAATCATTCACTCCTGGGTATCTCGAATCAATTGATGGCTCCCGAGTGAAGTGAAGAACAATGTGAGAACGCGACTCGCGATAAAAGTGACGGACTGAAAGTGAATAAATAGATAATCGAGATAATCTGATGTTCTCTGCTCTGTTGTCGGTTATCGGAGCATCGAGAAGTGGGCCAATCAGAGAGCTGGAGAGTTCAGGCAGGCGGCCCCACTCCAGACGGCCAGGATGTCTCTCAGCCAATCACAGAGCGAGCGGGAGACATCCATCAAAATTTGGCTCCATCGATAGCGGTGCCATCGAACTCGATAGGTAGGCGCATTCCTTGTGACCGCTGCGGTTCTCAACTCAGGTCACCAAAAAAGTCCCCCCTCCAGCTCTTGCCCGCGGCAGTGGCATCCCGACAAACCCTCACTTTGCTCGTATGAAGCCGGCGAAGGAGCTTGTGGCCATAGCAAGCGATGAATTCGTCTGTGATGGACCCAAAAGACGCCGCCATCATGTCCGCCAACGCCCCCCTCGACGCGCAGAGCCCACCGCGCCCTGCTTTTTCTCCATTGACCGAGGCCGCAACAGACTCGGGCACCCGCGAACCTTCAGTTAACCCAGGTGCCATGCTCGATCAGGACGAGCCTCCAAACCCAAATGCGCCCGCTTCAGCCACTGCGATTGCCCTCCTCAACAACTCCAACTCCATCTCCGACTCTTCCACCTCGGACCTCTCCCAGCTCCACGGTGCTTCTTCAGCAATGCCCCTCTCCGATATGGACTTTGGTGCCGGCATGGACATGTACGGACAGGGCATCACGCCCGCCACCACCATCCTCATGGCCCTCGCCCGTTCTCAACAGCAGCCGCATCCGCAGCAGCAACTACCACAGCTGCCGTCAACCATCCACCCTTCCCAGGTCTCACGAATTCACAGTGCGCTTGATGTAACCGATCCGTTAATGGCCATCCCCGAAGCTTCTCGAGCCCCGCTGCCTGTCGAGCCCGCCCTGGAGTCGTTTGCTAGGATTGAGTTTGCCGACAGCGTATTTCAGATGACCACCTATGCCGTTATCATCGGCCGTGACAGGCGAGCACTGGAGCTGGCTAAGAAACAGGAGAAGGAGGAGGAGAATTGGAGGCAGGCTGTGGATCGGAATGCAAGGCAAGGTCTTCCACCACCGCCGAGGTTATCCCCCGATCGTCGCAAGTTTACTAGATCGTACATCAGCGAGGAGGGTGGCATGCTGGGCCCGGAATCTGATGACGAGGAGTATGTCCGGCCTCCGAAACGTAGGAAAATCAGTGTTCCAAACTCGGCATCCGGCGACTCGATCATGGCACAACAGGAAGCTGCCATGGCTGCCGAGCAAGCCGCGCTGAACGACAAGAATATTCCTGCTAACCGCCAATACGTCTGGCATACCCCTGGTTCGGCATCTGTTAATCTCAACGCTCTCAGACCCTCTCCCTACACCGTCCCCTTTATTGGCATTCACTCGCCCGGGCCAGATATCGCCAAGAAAACAAAGGGAATCTCAAGGCAGCACTTGAAGATTGAGTACGATCAAAAGGAAGGCGTCTTCAAAGCAACCCCGTTGCATAGAAATGGCCTCTTTATCGAAGATACTCACCACAAGGACGAAAGCGTGGTGCTGAGGAGCGGCGATCGTCTCCAGATTAAGGATGTCGGCTTTACCTTCATCATCAACGGCGTCCCAGAGGGCAAGACGGGCGCAGAGGAGGATTTGCAGCAGGAGCCACCCGCAGCCGTCAACCGCCGCTACTCAGAGGGCGGCAAGGAAATGAGCTTTGACTTTGAGAGTTCCCACGACCAAAGGAGGAGCACCAGCCCAGATGAAATGGCGGTGGAGGAGGCGGAGGCGGCCAAGGAGAGTAGCGAAAGTGAGCTGTCGGATCTGGACGAAGAGATGCCCGATGCTGGAGAGCCAGAAGACGCCGAGGGCGAGGAGGATCAAGAGGTCATGGAGACGATTGAGCAGGATGCCGAAGGGCAGCTGAGCCACATCAAACCCGAAGACATGACGCCCGAGATGCTTGCTGCTTTGCCGCTGCTTCCGCCTAAGAAGCGTGGGCCTGGCAGGCCGCCCAAGAATGGCATCATGTCCAAGAGAGAGGAGAGATTGCGGAAGAAGGCTGCTATGGAGCTTGCAAAGAAAAACATGCCACCGCCAACGCCAGGCGAACCGCCAATAAAGCGGAAGGTTGGCCGGCCACGGAAGCATCCTCTCCCGGAAAACACACCAGACAGGCCAGAGAAGCGCAAATACAAGCCCCGCAAATCAAAGAACGGCGAGGAAGGCGAGATGTCGGAGACGGAGAAGACACTCGAAAAGCGAAGGCGCGAGAAGCCCAAGACGCCCCCTCTGGAGCTCAACAGGGCAGACTACACCGAGGAGCAGCTGCAAAAGCCCAACAAGAACTACGGCATTCTCATCGACGAGGTCTTGTCTGCAGCCCCACCCGATGGACTTACTCTCAAACAGATCTACAAGCGGATCCAGATGAAGTATCCCTTTTACTACTTCACCGTAGACACCAAGGGTTGGGAGAGCAGTGTTCGCCACAATCTAATCGGGAACGTTGCGTTCAAAAAGAACGATGAAACCCATTTGTGGGCTCGGGTGCCTGGGATTGATATCGATGCTGGCAAAAAGCGAAAGGCTGCGTCGCCGGATCATTCCACGTCGATTCATTCCTTTGGCCAGCACTATCAGACATCCACAACTCCTCAGGGGCAAATGTTTCATTCGGAAGCTGGTGCGCAGCAAGGTTATCGCCCCGGTGCCGGGCCTCCACGTCCTGGGTACCCGGCTCCTCAAGGCCAGATGAATCTCGGCCAGCACCCGCATCAGCAGCTTTCCGCCCAGCCCGCCGTCGCTGGTGCTCAGCAAGCCCTCCATCAGCCCTATCAGAGTACAGCTCAAGGGCATGGTGTTCCTCAGATGGCCGATCAAGGGACAGCGCAAGCCCCCCGGCCCATCCCCGCCAACCCGCCAACCACGGCCTATTCATCGCCATATGCATCAAGGCCCCCTCCCTCGGGTTCGGCCCAGGCCGGCAATGTGCCACAGGGTACTCCAAGGCAGCAGCTTCCCCATCAAAACGGAGCAGGTTCATACAATGGTGTGCCCCAGTCTAGCAATGTTTCTCCGCACCCCGGAATGGCAGCCGGAGCCAAGCCAGGCCAGCCTGTCAGCACCAACGGAACCCCATTGCCCATCAAGCCTTCGGTCCACCCACGGCTCGTCGAAATCATCCGGAATTTTAGGAAAACAGTCACTTCAATTGGTGCAATTCGCTCGAATGTTGGGGATGCAGGAGAAGCGATTGCCATGTCTGTAATCAACCGTGGTCTCGGGTTGGCCAGCCAGTCTACTACGCCGACCTACGAGTCTATCGAGAAGATTGTCCTGAATGTGTTTGAATCCCAGACAGCTAAGCAGCTGGTTGGTTTCGAGATTGCGCCAAAACTGATCGAGAGGCTTGTCGCCTTCAAGAATAAGATGGTGCACACTTTGAAGGATAAGATGAAGCCCCTGGAGGCGGAGCAGTTGGTGCTGTCAGCCATCGACCGCGTTCTCGGCTTCGCAGACAAGAGCATAATGCAGGGAACTGATGCGCAGAAGACATCCTACGAGCTTGCAGAGGGTGTTCTGATGCCCGCAATACAGCAAGAGATTGCTGCCCATGATAAGGAAGTAGCTGCTGCCTCATTGTCCTCTATCCCCGCGCCAGCCCCTTCACAGGTGCGGACGCCTGCGCAAATGTCGACGCCGGGCAAGTATCCCGCGGCTCCGCACTCGACTACAGCTTACCAGCCCGCAACAGCTGTGCGCCCGGGTTCGGTTCCGACGGCTCAAGCTCCTGGACAGTTGCAGAATCAACCCCCAAGGCCAGCCTATACCCCGGCACAACAAGCTCACACGGCACAGCAGCAGCCTCGAGCAGCTACTGGGCAGCAGCCTGCAGCAGTTGGGGGTTCGAATGGAAACCCGGCCAATGGACAATACATGAATCAGAGCGTGGCCTCTGGTCCTGGAGTTGGATCTCCCGGGATCCGGCCGGTTACTCATGCTGTACCCGGCCCTCAGACACAAGTGACTCCGGCACCGGTTGCCCAGGGGGTGGCTCCGGCGAGACCCCAGGCTCTGGCGGGTCCTGCTCCCGGTTCGAATCAGAACCGGCCACAATCGCACGCGATGCCGGCTCAGGCGTATCCTCACCTTCAGGCAGCGCAGGCCCAATATCGAACCCAGAGTCCGACGCAAGCTCAACAGCAGAATCCCGCGGCAGGTCAGCCACAGAATCCACAGCCACGGGCCCAGCCAGGACAGATCCAGCAAGCACCAACCTACCCAGTACAGAATCAGCAGCAGGTGCATAATCAACAGCCAGTTCAACAGATTCAGAACCGTCAAGTGCAGACTCCGGCGCCGCCGACCCCAGCCCAGAATTCAGCACAGAGTCAAGCAGCCCAAGCTCGGCCAGTGCAGGGCCAGCAATCACCCAGTCAAGTTCAGCGTCAAGTTCAAGGACAGGTTCAGGGCCAGAGCCAGGGGCAAGCACGAGGTCCAGGACAGGGACAAGCTCAGAGTCATCAGGTGCCTAATCAGCAGGCACCGGCTCAAATGACCCAGGTGCAGTATCAGCCTCGTTCACAGGTTGCGGCTCCAGCTCAGCAGCAGGCGCAACAACAGTCGCAACAGCATATGCCACAGCAGGCACAACAGCAAAATCAACAACAGACTCGTGCTCAGCCAACACAGACCCAGCCGGTTCAAGCTCAGCCAACACAGGCGCAGCAAGCCCGTGTTCAGCAACAGCCAGCCCACCAGCAGACAGTTCGACAACCGCCAGTCCAACAACAGCCTACCCAGCAGCTCCCGGCTCACCAGTCACCTGCTCAACCGCCCGTCCAGCCGGCTCCTACGCAGCAGGCGCATGTCCCGCGAGCCCACGTCCAACAGCCACAGGCTCAGCATGTCCAAGCTCCACAGGCACAAGTTCAACAAGCTTCAATGCAGCAGGTTCAGGCCCAGCAACCACGTGTACAGCAAGCATATGCTCAAAACTCGTATGCCAGGCCTACCACTCCGGCTCAGGCTGCTCAGATGTCACAGGCCCAAGCTCGTCCACAAGTGCAGCCCCAGGGTCCTGTTCAGGCTCCAAGCCAAGCTTCGACTTCGTCACCGGTTCCATCTCTGGTTCAAAAGGCTGTTCCAACCCCAGCTCAGGCATCGCCCATCACCCAAGTTCAGCCAAGTCAGACTGCCATCCCCTCCCCTGGTCCGATGCAGAAGGCTCAGAGCCAGATGCCTGCCCAGGTCCAACCACCTGCTCAGCAGTCCTTGTCTACAACTCAGCCTCAACCTTCAAAACCCTTGAGCCAGGCAGCCCCTAGCCCATCCGTGGCTCAGCCAAACAAGTCATCCCCTCAGCTATCTTCGCAAGCAGTTCCTTCTGTCGCTGCCAAGGTTTCGATTCCGGCTCCGGCTCCGGCTCCGGCGGTCACGGCGCCATCAGCATCCCCAAGTCCGATGCAGCGTCTCGCTCCCATGCCCGGCATGATCCCGCTGCCGCCAAAGCCCCCGGTTCCTGTTGCTACACCACCACCTCCAGCATCTGCTGCTTCTACGAATTCTGTTTCCAGTGCTGCTCCAGCTTCAAGCTCGGCAGCAGCGTACATTCCTCCACCACCGACACCGACACCGCCAGCGACGTGATTTTAGTGTTTTTGAGTTTTGTTTATTGGAGTTTAGGCGTCAGAGGGTATCATGTCAGCAAGCGTTTGTGCGAACAGCTTTGCACGGCTTACTTTTATGGGAGAACACGGAGTATACCAGGGAATGGAATATGCATAGTTCATGGATGGGGGGTAAAAAGGGAATGGTTATAATGGCGATTGGCTTTTACAATATCCGGGGGTACGCAGGACGTGCTGGTCTTTTTTCTTTTTCTTTCGTGAGTTTGAGGCTGATAGAGGCGGTTATTACGAGATTGGGGGGGCGGCTGTTAAAAGTGATGGGGGGGGGGGGGGGAAGAATATAGCGAAGTGAAGATTCATGTCTATTCTATGAGTCAACGGACGGTGTGAAGAGTGAGTGAGCACATGTCAATTGTTTGTTTGTGATGATCCATTCTTGATATCCACATGAGTTGTGGGCAATTTGACAAGTGACGTTTGAAGAGTGACGAGGGTTCGTTCTCCGCACTACTATGTTTTACCCCGGATATAACAGCTATGCTAGGCCTAGACTTGGCCTTTGTTTTTTCTCTCTTCTCAGCCGCGCGCGCGCGTCCTTCAGCTCGGTAGACGCTACACTCCAACCCTGGTATTTTTGTTAGCTCGGGACCATGACAGGGGTCGGGCTCAGATTTTCGAATCTCTACAACTTCTGCCTCCAGAACAACAAAATAATGCACTCACTTAGATATTATTAATGAGAATAGTAAGAAGAATATTGCGGTGCCTTCTTTTCCCCGTGAAAATTGGTGGTGGTTGAGATTTTAGAGGTAGAATATATCGTCAAGTTCCACGCTAACAAAAATACCAGGGTTGGAGTGTACACTACCCCGCATGCATGGCATGGGGGGGATGGATTGTGAACCTACACTAACTTCCCGGGCCGAGGCCGAATTGTCTTGTACCTTGGGGGGAGGTTAAACTGAAGCAAACGACATCCGAGACGAACCGAGGTTTGTAATCGAGATAAGGGGTGGTTGTAAGATGGATATATGAATTGAGTCTCTTTGTGGTAGGATTGAGTTTGATCTTTTTTTTCCTTTCGTATCTCATTTGCATTCCTCTTGTTGTTTCAGAGTGAGAACGACGACTGTTCAAAAATGGCCACAGCTACGCAAGAACCGCTGATCCTGTATCACTACCCCTTCTCGCCCTACGCGAGGAGGCTGATTTGGTATCTCAAGATTAGGGGGATTCCTTACTACCAATGCGTATGTTGTTACCTTTTTTTCTCCCTCCCTCTCTTTTCCTAGTTTTTTTCATTTTTTTTTTCATGATAGGTAAACTAACTAACACGCAATGTAGCTCCAACCCCCCATCCTCCCCCGCCCCGACCTATCCTCCCACCTCTCCCTCAACCACCGGCGCATCCCCCTCCTCGCCCACGGCGGCGACCTCTACCTCGACACCCGCCTCATCCTCAACCTCCTCGACACCCTCTTCCCCCCTCCCCCCTTGTCCCCCGAAGCCAAAGCCATCACCGCCCTCCTCTCCACCCTCACCACGTCCACCAACCTCTTCTTCCGAGCAGCGGAGCTCCTCCCCAGCAGCCTCCCCGTGATGAAAGACCCCAAGTTCCTCAAAGACAGGGCCACCTTCTCGTCTGGCTTTGGCCAAAAGCATCAAACGCCCGAGGAGGGCCAGCTGTCGAGGGGGGAGGCGCTGGTGGAGGTGCAAGCTAGCGTTCGCTTGCTGGAGGAGACGATCCTCAGCGATGGGCGGGAGTGGGTTTTGGGAGGGGCAGAGCCGACGAGGGCGGATGTGGAGGGGGTGTGGGTTGTGCATTGGTTGTTGACGCTGCCGAGGCCGCATAATGATAATGCGATTGATCCGGAGGTGATTAACAAGGGGAGGTACCCGAGGACGATGGCGTGGGTGAACCGGTTTGATGGGTACGTTAACCGGTTGGGGGAGGGGAGGGAGGGGAGGGTGGTGAAGGGGGGGGAGGCGGCGGGGATGATATTGAGGGGGGGGAAGAGGGGGGGTGTGGGGGTGGATGAGCGGGATCCGGTGGTGAAGGCGCTGGGGTTGAGGAGGGGGGAGGTGGTGGAGGTTTTTCCTACGGATACGGGGGTTGGTTTTAAGGATAGGGGGCGGTTGGTTGGGGTGGATGAGAGGGAGGTGGTGTGGGAGAATGAGAAGGGGGTGAGGGTGCATGCGCCGAGGGTTGGGTTTAGGGTTAGGGGGGTGAAGGGGGGGGCGAGTTTGTAAAGGGACGAAGAAGGAAAATAGAGGGGGAGGATGGATGTGGTGGCTTTTTAGAGGGATTTGAAACGTAATGTTTTTGGTTATTATAATAGAGTGACTTTTGTTATCTGGGCTTTTCATTTGGTTGATCGGAGCTTTGCTGGTATTGTGATCTGAGCTTCCTGTGTTTGAGTTATGGATTTGGTCTGGACTTTGACTGTCGAGTGCTAGATATTTAAAAGTTGGGATTTAGATGGGCCAGGGGCCAAGTGAATAGGGAAACCCCTATAAAATATGACTCATATTTAAAGATAGAATTTACCCAGTTGGCCGTCATCATTGATGAAACTAGACTTTCAGTGTAATACATAAGTAGTACCTTCATTAGAGATAATGGCATTGATCATGGTCTGTTAATTGCCAGCATCAAAAGCGAACAGAGCAACAGTAAGAGAGCAACCTTCCACTGCTCTGTCCAAGTCCAAGCAACATTTTCCAATTTCACTAAAAGCTGGCACCAAGGTTACAAAGCTGAGATATTAAAAGACAAAAGCTGAAATTCAGCGTTTAAACTGAGATGGAGATATAGTTGCTATTATTCAATGGATATAAATCTTAGATAAAAGTCATCTTAGCTTTCCAAGGTAGATAGTTCATATGAAGGGTGTATGTACTCTAGTATCGATATCGCAAGTGAGAGTAAGTGAACATACTATTAGGTTACACTAGGTAGGTATGAACGAGAAAGACGAATGAGAGCAGGGCAGCAATGACAGAGTCCCGAGGCAGCAATAGTCTCCTCTTAGCACCCATTCGTGGCTCCATTTGACTTCGACACTCAGCACCACCCAGAGTGTTAGGCGTCTCGAGTGCAATCTCGTGATCTCTTGCATGTGCTGGCTGGCAATGTTGGGCATCACTTCCGCTAGTGTGCTGACAGCACTAGCGAACAACCCAAAAGCTTACGGATCAAACTGTACGTATTCCGAGCCAGGCGACATCAACCTGTAAACACCAAGCACAGAGCCACCGAGTGAAGTTGATATTGATATTCAGAGATATCAGATCTTACGTAGGCGGCTCTTTGTACCCCGGGTCTTGACAGCGTGACATGGATCGATCATGTCAAGTCAAGCAAGCTTGTCTCACCTCGTCTCTGTCGGTCCCCCACGCCCATCGATGGTACCTGACGGAAAGTTTAACGCCATTCCGAGGAGCTGCCTGTGATCGGCTCGCTATCAAAGTTTCGCTGAGGAACAAGCACTATAAAACGCCCCATGTGGCTTATCAGGCTCTCGTGTGACAAGTGTTGGCGCCCGCCATAAGTCCGCCAGCCTCATCAGCAAAATCAATATCTGGTTCAACAACAAATCTGAAAAATACACTGTCCTCTCCCCACGCCAATATCAAAAAAAAAGGTCATGCGCTGGCAGCGGAAAATAAGGACCAAGGGACGCGCACAGTGCGTGCGCTACTGCAGCTCGGGGAGCCGGCCGTTGTCTCCAATGCTGCCTTCCCCCACAGGCGCTAGGTCGGCCTGTCCAATGGTGGTTGACGTGATGGCCTGGAAAAGGTTAGCAACACCACCAGCCGGCCGGGGGAATCCCAGGGCTGGGAGGCAGAAATCTGGTGGGTGATTTCCACAGCATTTTCAGGGCCCCCGGTGGGAATGCTCCCCCGGACGTGTTTTGTGTTGGGCGTGTGGGAAAAACAGAAAAAAGGCAAGATCTCGATGCTGTCTTTGCGACGGATGAACATGTTCCAGAGCTTGGTCCTGCTGTGTAATGCTAACTTGCTTGTGGCTGCAAGTGCAAGGCCCCGTTCTCGAATTTTCGCTGAAATTTCTCTTCAGCCATTGGGCGCGTCATCTGGCAAACCTGGTTGTGTGGTTGACAGTGGAACCCGCCGTGCCTCTTGTCTGCGCGAGCCAGGTGGCGCCTCGTGTTTTTCATTGTGTAGCCGGCTGTCGTGTGCGTCATAGGGGTCAGATATGCCGTGGCGTGGTGATGTCAGCACGCGACTCTTTTTCCTCCGCATTCCAGCACCAAAAATGCCATTGCTGCGTGAGGAACAATGGGAGAGAGAACTCGGGTACGGTAATCACTGAGGAAGGGAAAAATCAACAGAATGGGAATCTGAGGTGAGCACACGACTCGAAAGGCAGATGGAAACGGCAGAGAGCAAGAGACTTGACTCCACAGTGCGGGCAATGGCCGAGTAACATGGCTCAAAACAGCATTCCATCCTCAAAGTTACGTCATCGCTGGGGGAAACGGTCGGACACCCACTGGCACCCCTGTCCGTTTCCTTTGTGGTCCGACAACGCAAAAAGGCATCAGCCAACCGATCCCGTCTGGCACTTGAAGGGGATGTCGATCGCCAGTTGGAATCTCGATGAGATTCAACACTTGTTGCAGCTTCTTGTCAAGGAAGAAAAAGCACCGAAAGAGACTGCGAGACTGCAAAAAGAATGAGCCAGGGAATGCTGGCAGCGTGCTGGGTTGATGGTTGAGCAGTGGGGAAAAAGAACACTGGGGGAACCTAATCTTCAATCCCGCCAGATTGCACCGGCCCATAGCGCCTGACGCAATGTCGTCCAGTTGCAGCCCGGCACCAGAGAAAAAGGGCGGGGACCTTTGGCTGGCGAGGGGAGGAAAGCAAACGCTGGCAGATGATTCGACAGAAACAGCCAATTCGCCACAAGTGCCCCACCTCCTTCAATTGTTCCGACCTCTGAGATGGTTCCATTCATGCCATTTTTGCTTTTCTGTCACCTCACCGCTGGCAAAAGGATGGATTATTGATTTACACTGGTGCTGTTGCTTTCGTCGTCCACACACCATCTCCGGCCGTCTTCTCGGCCAGAGGTCTATATAGTTATGCCCGCTCAGCCGGGTCTCGAACGCTGGAAGCGCTCGGCAGACATGGCCGAATATTGGATATCACGACATCTAGTGAGAGCTGAGCGTGCCGGACATCCTCCCGGCAGCCGGCAGAGCATCTAGACCTTTGATCGGCACTGCAAGACCTGAAGGGGGGAGGATCGATCGAGAGAGGTCACTGGGCTATCGAGTGCTGTTGAGTTTGACACTGACAGACAAGACTTCTCGAAGGAAATATCCATCCACGGAGATATGGGATAGTGCTGATCTACGGAGTAAACACAGCCAAAACGGACATGGCCAAAGCAAAATGGTGAGCAAAATGGCAATTTGAAAGACTGCTGGAACGGGCACCCGTTGCGTGCTTTCCTTTCCTCTTCCGCCGGACGTGCAGTGCCAAGGGTGGAAACCCTCACGCGAAAGTCAGATTGTCAGAGACACGGTCGAGCAGTGCGAGCACAGTGCTGCAAAAGCCCCACCGCTCCACCAGGTCCTTTTCCCTCTGCGGCCTGTGGACAGGACTCATGCAAGACCATCAGCGACGAGGCGTTGCTAACCAAGAGAATTTAAAAAGAGAGTTCGTGATGGGAAAATCACCAAAAAGATACCGGGCGCCTCACTGTTGATAACCACCCATGGCTGGGTTATAAACTACAAGCCATATGGGGTGTGGGGAGGATGATAGGTACTCTGTAGTAGGGTCAGCGAGTCGCTCTAATGTCCGGGAGAGGCAAAAGTAGGTAGCTTTCTCAAAGTGCGGTCGGTATATTTTTGAAGGGCATGCCAGGCAGGTAGAGGTGTGTGTGGGGGGCAGAAAAAGGGGGCAGTCTGGAAGTTGACGTGCGAGAACCTGCTTTGTAATGG
Organism: Cercophora samala; assembly: GCA_030512305.1. Classification (NCBI taxonomy): domain Eukaryota; kingdom Fungi; phylum Ascomycota; class Sordariomycetes; order Sordariales; family Lasiosphaeriaceae; genus Cercophora; species Cercophora samala. The sequence goes on along the minus strand of JAULSY010000194.1, from coordinate 23,539 downwards.
ATTCTGGATTCCGAGGACTAAGGTGACCAGTCTCTCTGATCATTATCAAGTGTACATATCCCACTGCCTTGGTATTCTCGAAGATATCCTAAAGAAGCAGACAGTGTGTGAGAGTCTCAAGGTGTGTGTTGAAAGTAAAAGTGAGTGTGGTCCCGCCCGGACAGAGTTTCTTCCATCCTTTCATGGACACGGACCCAGTGGCTCTGCCCCCGGACCACACATTAGGCGACCCCATTATTTTTTATTTCACCTTGCGCCATCTTCTTCCCCCAACGTCATACCTGACGTCGCTCCCCATTCCCGGTCTTGTCCCATTTCTCTCTTTCCGCACCCGCACACACCCACACCGCACGCAAAGGGCACCACGTCGCGACCACAAACTACGTAACTATTCTCGAACCCGTCAGCGTCCTCGAGCGCTGCAGAGTAGCGTCGCAGCCCTTTTTTATGGGTTTGAAGACCAAGTGACCTCATAGTCGTCGCTTTTCCCCTTTGCTCAGTCTTTTCCCGCGAGACACAAGCACCACCAGCTGCAGCAGCCAGCAGCAAGGCGCCGCAAGATTTTGATTGACATCATGGGGTCGTCCACTGGAGCCGCTGGCCGAGGTGAGTCCAAGTCGCCCAAACAGTCCAGCAAGAAACAATCCCCACCGCGACAAGGTAAGTGCCATCTCCATCGAACCCCCATGAGAGAATGTCGTCGCCGACACTTTTTCTTGCAAAACAGACACGCAATCCGACGCCAAAAATGACGGCCCCTTGAAGCCTGTCACCACCAACATCACCTCCGAACCATCGTCATCATCCAATGCCGAAGCCACCAAGCCGCTCGCGCCCCCGCCCCGTCCCAATCAGCAGCAGAACAATCAACAGCAAGCCGGCAACAACTCGCCCGACTACTTTTCGCAACCCCCCGGTGTCGGCGCGGCTTCGTTGAGCCTCGAGCCGAACCCCTTTGAGCAGTCCTTTGGCGGCGGCGCCCCAGAGACCCCCGGGGGCACCAAGCTCCCCTCCGTCGCGGCCCTCACCTCGCCGTCGTCACTCCTTCCCGGCACGGGTGCTACCCCCTACGGCTGGTCAGGTTCCCTCAGGACCGGTCCTCTCAGTCCGGCCATGTTGTCGGGGCCGGCCAATGATTATTTCGGTGATACTCATCACATCCGAGGCGGCTTCCCAACCCCCAACGAGTCTTCACTGAGGACCGGCCTGACCCCTGGGGGCAGCGGGTCCATGTTCCCGGCCCCAAGTCCCAATACAGCCCTCTTTGCTGGCCTTACTGCCGGTGTGCAGACCCCGAGCACGCTTGACTTTCACCGTACCGCTCTCAGTGTTCAGGCCAAGCGGGAACCCATCCAGGTTCAACAGCCGCCAGCTCCTCCTGTCACCTCGGCGCCCCAAGAAATGAGCAATGGCTCGAGCTTGAAGGCCGAGGTGAAGCCTCCCACAAATTCCTATGACACACACGACAACGACGCGGCGAACGGGTTGTACATGCTGGCTCAGGCGCGCAACGGGACACAGCCCCCACCCCCATCCCAGTACACCACGGTCCCGCCCGCCCAAGTCCATGCGCATCCCAATCATCAACCTGCCCCCGCTGTCCAACCCATCAACACATCTCCGCAGATGAATGGAAACTCGTCGATTGGGGGGAGCTCAGCGCGTGGTGTTAGTGAGACTGGCAGCGCCATGTCTGACGAGAGTGAACAGGCGCGTCCTGTGACCCGTGCCAAGGGCAAGAGAGGATCGACCAGTGCTGCTGGTACGCGCAGAAAGGCTGATGATGGCTCTGCCAAAGGACCGGCCAACAAGAAGGCCAAGACAAATGGCGGTCCTCCGCTCTCCCAACCAGACTATGATGATCATTCTGATGATGACGATCATCACATCAACAAGGACGGCACCAAGACCAAGATGACGGACGAGGAGAAGCGGAAGAACTTCCTTGAGCGCAACAGGTATGTGATGGTGTTGGGTTTTGTCTGCTACAATAACACTAACAATGTCTCACAGGGTCGCTGCATTAAAGTGCCGTCAACGCAAGAAGCAATGGTTGGCTAATCTTCAAAGCAAGGTGGAAGAGTTCAGCCAAGAAAACGAGAACCTCACCCATCAGATTAGCGTGCTTCGCGAAGAGGTTGTCAACCTGAAGACGCTACTACTGGCGCATAAAGACTGCCCAGTCACACAGTCTCAACAACAACAGAACATCCATGGTTACATCCCACCACCACCGCCATTGGAGTACAACCCCCAGATGGCGGCTTATCAGATGGCAGGTGGGATGGCGCCCAACCAGCCGGTGATGGCTGCCCACACTGGTGGTCGCCGTTTCTCATAGAATGATCGAAACTCTGCGAACTTGGATCCGGCCCTAATGTTAATGTCGGGCACACCCCCACCCTCAGCATTATCCACGGGCCACACACTCGCAGCAGCCCATGATCCATCATCGCCTCCTCCACATGGTCGTGCTACGGCAAATCCCTCTCCGGGTGGTGCTGATAGTATTGTTGAAGACTTGTCTAGTCTGGGAGAAAACACGGGTGTATAGTAAATAGGCGGCGGGCCTTGTCTCCTGGAAGGGAGACAACACGCATAGCCGGTATGGTGAGGAACCGGGTGACAGGCATTCAGGTTCCTTGCCCTGTATGTAATCAGCAACAACAGGGGTATACATCAAAAGGGCGTCTCGGCGTTTTTCCTTTGGGGTCATTCGTTGCTTATTTTTGTTTTAGTTTCTTCGCTTTCTCGGCGGGTGGGATTATGAGGGCGTTGGCGGGATAAAGGGCCTGCGCGGCGCGGGTTGACGACGACGGGCGGCGTGGCATGGAGATGCAGGTGGCCTGTCGTCTTTTTCTCGGTGTCTTGGACGCCTCGGCTTAAAGCTGGGCGAATGGGCGGATGGTTGACGATGAATGGGTGTATTTGGTATGGGGTATTTGTTTTTGTCCATCCTTTTGTCTCTCTACCTATCTGCTCTCTCTTCCAGAGGGCGAATGACGGGTTGGCTGCATCGAGCTTCCTATATCAACATGGTCATCGATCATGATTAGGAACACCATGGCTAAATGAGTCATGAGATTGCAACGAGGACATCAAGTAGGCTAACCAACCAAGGAAGCAATACATGTTTTGAAAAATATATACGTACACAGTTCAAAATGATTGGTATCGTGAGCTCATTGTGAATTCAAGGTGTTTGGAGTATGAATGAATGTTGACAATTTTGTAAAGCGCATGGTTGAATTGAGAGTGATTGACAAGAGCAGTGGAAGTTGTAAAGCGAGGGAAAATCTTCTCGGGGCTCCCAAGAAAGACGTATTTGTACTCCAAAGGTAAAAGTTGACGATGTCATCACCCATCAGCGGCTGAGGTAGCCCACACGAGCAGTTTTGGTGGCAATAAATTGTAGCCTCGTCGTAGTGGGGGCATGGAGTTGACGTTGGACCTACCTAGGGGGGTGGTCTGTGCATTCCGGCAGCCCCAGTTTGCGGATCGCGGGTAAACAAACTGGTGGGCGCAACTTCCCGTCGCGCGCGATTGACAGCACAAAAGCAAACCGACTTGGGACGTTGACGACCAGTGCGCGAGTCCCGAGACAGCATCTCTATTCTGTAGTGTACTATTGCCCCCCCCCCGACAAAAGACGAAGAAGACAGCACCGAAGCTCGAAAGCTGGAGCCGCCCCTTTTGGCCCTTATAAAACGCGAAAACACAGCTTTGGGACTTGGGTGGTTGGTTGTGTCGGGTTCGGCAGCCGCTCGACGTACCTTCGACGCGTTCTCGTCTGTCTGACCGCCCGCTTGGCTTTCTGCCCTGCCCGCCCCCCAAATCTCGCAAAGCATCAATTGAACAAGAGTGGAATTGGTCCGACGACGACGACGACGCGCCCGACTCTGATTTTTACCCCACGTCGCAGAAACATCACCAACCGACTGGGACACCAAAAAAAAAAAAAAAAACCTCGACGACTTGAAACTCTTTGTCCCGCCAAAAAATACAATCTCGCAAAAGAAAAAGCCGCCCTTGATGCGCCGCCCGCCCCGCCATCACCGACATCCATGACTACTCTCGTACGGACCCGCCAGCCGCTACAAGTCTTGAGCATGAGCCATCAGCCGGAGCGCCGGAAGAGTAAACGCCTCGCGGGTACGTCGTCGCCAGAACCAGAAGAGCCGGAGCTCAAGAGGAGGAGGACTGCCGCGGTTACCGACTCATCACAACAACAACAACAACAACAACACGCGCCAGCGACGGGCAGGAAAAAGAGAAAGAATGACGCTGACTCCAAGGCTTCTTCCGCAGCCCCAGCGGTGTACGACGAGCAGGATGGCGACTTTTTGTTTACGCGCGGGTCCAAGAGGGTGAAGACCACGCCAGCACCACCAGCACCACCACCAGCACCTGAGCCAGAACCAGAACCGGAATTGCCATTACCGAAACCGTCCACGGCGAAGAAAGTTGGAAGACCACCAAAGAACAGTTCGAAAAAGCGCGCTTCTTCCCCGGCGGCGCAACAGTCTGCGCCTCCACCACCACCACCACCACCACCAACGTTACCAGCGCAGCAGGTATTACCGAGGAGGACGTCAAAAAGGAGATCTAGTGCAGCTGCCCAGGCGGCTCCACAGCCAGTGCAGGATGAGGAGCCGGTCATGCCCAAGGCGAAGACGAGGAGGAAAGGGAGGGAGTCGAATGCGGATAAGAAGGCGAGAGAAGAGGCGGCGCAACGGAGGCAATTAATAGAAGGGATTCCGGAAGAGGAAGAGGAAGAGGAGGAACAGGAGGAGCAACAACAACAGCAGCACCAGCAACGACATAATCACCGTGATCAAGACCACCCCATGACCAATGGCACACCCCAAGCAGAGCATATTCCTGCCGCCGGCTCACAGATGATCTCGTTACCATTCAGCGACACGCCTATTCAGAACAGGAATAAAGAGTTTAGGAAAAAGGGCGGGGCGTCGGGGGGAAGGAGGAGCTCGCTGGGGATGAGAGGGAGGAGGGCGAGCTCGCTGATTGACAATGGGCAGAGCGCGCTGCCGCATAGAGAGGTTGACCCGAAGGACTTTTACAAGTACATTTCGGCCGAGGGGCTGAGCGAGCCGAGGAGGATGAAGCAGTTGCTGATTTGGTGCGGGGAGAGGGCTCTTAGTGAGAAGCCTAGGGGGGGGAAGGGGAACAGTGCTGTTTTGGGGGGTGAGTTTTCTTACTTCTCCGGGGATCATAGATACAGGGTGCTAACGTGGAACTACTAGCGAGGGCGATACAAGACCAGATCCTAAAGGACTTTGCGTCGGTTTCGGAGTTTTCGGATTGGTTTTCGAGGGAAGAGGCGCCGAAGCCGCCGGTGGTGTTGAAGCCGAATCCGAGGAATGAGGATTACGATAGGAAGATTGAGGAGATGGAGGAGAGGATAAAACGGTTTGTCTTTTTATATATATATATAAATCCCCACTCCCCTACACTAAAACTGACTGTTGGGATAGATTAAAACAAGTCAAAAAAGCCTGGCAGGCCATCGCCAAACCGTTGCCCACCCTCGACCCGATATACCCCCTCTCAACGCCCCCACCAGCAGACAACAACAACAACAACAACAACAACAACAATCCCCCCGAGGACCAGCAACCACCACAACCCGACCCGAGAAAAGCTCCGCTGCCGGACCCCAAGCTGTTGACGGCGGAAGAAGGGGAGATGCTGAGCTTTCTGACCAGTCCGGAGACGAGTTTTGGGAGCTGGAAGAGGCAGGTGAGGTCGAGGCTGCAGAATGTGCACCAGGAGCTCGAGTTGGAGGTGGACGTGCTGGCGGACAGGGTGCACAAGTTTGACATGAGGGTCGGGGTGGCGGGGAGGGAGGCGGACGAGGTGCTGAGGCGGAGCGCGGGGAGGCTGCGGGAGAGGGAGGAGAGGGAGAAGAGGGGGGTGGGGACGGAGAGGGTGGGGGTTTGGGAGGTGCTGAGGAGTTTGGGGAGGATATTGCCTGAGGGGGGTTAGTTAGGTTGCCGCCCTTTCTGGATGTTTTTCAACCTGGACAGAAGGAGGGGGGAGAGGAGGGGGGGTGAAGGGAAAGGGGAGGGACGATAATGACTGTTTTTATTTAAAATGGCTTGTTTTTGAAGGTGGAAGGAAAGCAAGGGGGGGGGGGGGGGGGGGTGTTACTGGGCGTTTCTGGGAGGGAAGGTCAGCTGAATGGGGGCCTGCCTTTTTTTTATTGTTCTCTGAGAGATATCCCGCTGCTGTTTTTTTGTGTTTTTTTTGTAGCTCGGTGGTTGGTGGTTGGTGGTGTTTACTTGGCCCTTCTTTTGCATTGCGTTGGGGGGGAAAGGGGGAAATAAGCATGTCAATTTACCTCTTGCATATGGGGGTTGAAGTGTGGTGTTTGAATAAGAAGAAAGGAGAAGAGTTGAGCTGATTTTGCGTGTTTATTATACAATGTGTGAGATGTGTGTGGTGAGCTTGAGCTGTCTGCTAGTAGAGTGAGTGGTGTGTGGTAGACATGTTTAAGAGATGCCCCCCTGATTGCCCATAAAGGGTTGGTTGGTTTGGTTGGGGGTTCTGTGGTGGGTTAGGGTTCCCTCCGCAATGGGGTTTACTATGACCTCGATTTCAGTGCTTTGAAAGAGAAAGCTGGTTATCCATTGTGTGGCACTCTTTTCGATATGGGATTAGGTTCCTCGAGCTCAAACTCAACCTCAGATATATACCGCCGCCATATTGCGAGAGGTATTCATTCCTACATATTTCAGACGTGATCTTACAATCAATCCATACTGTTACATTTTGTCTCTCTTCCCCCCCCCCAAATCATCCAGTGAATCTTACACCTCCCCCTCCCCTCCTTTCCACCTCCCCTCCTACTTCACCTCGACTCATCCAAACTAGGCATAAACCCCATCCCCCTCCTCTCCACCTCCTTGTGCCTATGCCCCCCTTCCCCATGGTGCTCCACCTCCTCCCTCACCTGGTCAGACTGGTCACCCCTCCTGACCCTGACATGCTCCCTCAGCAACCGCAAAATCTCGCTCCCCTCCCACCGCTTGGGAACAGGGCGGTAGGCGGGCTTGAAGGTGCCTACCGTCTGGGCCCACTCGCCGGGGCGGGGGGACTCGGTCACGGCGCGGTCTTCGAGGATTTGGGGGGAAGGGGGGGTTTGGCCCGAGGGAAGGGAGACGTTGGGCTGGGTGGCCCAGTAGTAGATGTCCCAGTCGTTTTCGTCCAGGAAGCGGTCGTACTCGGCGAGCTGGGTTGGGGTCATGGTGGGGAGGAAGGAGGCGGCGAAGGTGGAGAGGAGGAGGTCGGATTCGAGGGTGCCGCGTTTGCGGGATTGGTCTGTACAGGTTGGGGGGGGGGTTAGACAATGGGGGGGAGGGGAGGGAGGGGAAGGAAGGAAGGGGAGGGGAACAACGAACAGAGGAGACGGGCGCGCATGACGTCTGGCTCTTCGCCTACCCTGCGCAGGGGCTCAATCTTGAACTTTGCGCCCTGGAGCTCGCCGACGTCGAGTTCGTGGTTGGGGAGGGAGCCCGGGTCGTCCGGGGAGGACTTGGAGGAGCTGAAGGGGCGGGCGAGGCGCGGGACTGATGCCGAGGGGGGACGGATGGCGCGGAGGGCGCGGGCTGCTGCTGGGCGGAGGGAGGCCATTTTGAATGTGTTAATGGGTGGGTGACGGTTGGAGGTTCCTGTCGGATTGCCAATCGAGTGGTGGTTATATTCTCTTTATAAAAAGTAAAGAGGCAACAATGACGACGGCAAAAAGACCGTTGGATGCACCGGACCCGGACCGAACCAAAAGTTAGCTTGGCGGGTTGGATCAACTGCCGAGGCCGAAGGCTGCTGCTATGTCATCAAGCTCCGTCCAGTCTGCCGGGTCTTGCCGGCCGCTGTGTTTACTCAATTTCTTTTGTTTCGCTACACTCTTGCTTAACGTGAGCAAAAAGCAGAGAAGACATCAATCATACACACACACACACACATTGGTACTGTACATACATCCAATACATCAATTTTCCCTGCCCCGCCCCCAAGATATTCCCGCCGTGAGGTTCATATACACTAGGTACGATAAGTCATAATTCCGTGCTCGCCCGCGCCCGCCTTGTTTCAATAATATAAGTAGTAGTAGTTTAAACTCCTTGGTTTCTCCATGTATAAAGCCAACGAGTCTAGCAGTCCGCCCCCGATTCCCCTTTGATTCATTAAATAAGATGCTTCGACCTGCACACAGTGTTAGCAATTGTTTTTTCAAATGAGACGATAGTTAGGAAAGACAAACCTGAAGTACGCCCGCAGGTACATGATTTGCCAGGCCCACAGCCCAACCAGCAAAAATGTCGTGAGGAAACCAAACCACTTGACACGGTTGTTGGTGCTCTCGTTGGTGTCTCTGAGCTTTTGCTCGCGGTGGCGGAGGTAGTCCATCTCGCTGACAATCTCGCCCACCATCTCCTCGATTCTGCGCAGCTCGGTTTCTACGGGCTTCAGCTTCTCGCTGGCCTGGACGGCAGCCCAGTCCTTGGCGTCGGCGCCAATGTCAATGTCGAGCTCGACGTGGCGGTTGGGGTTCTGGACGTATTTGTCTATTACCGAGTTAGCTGGGTCCTTGAGGACTGGAAGTAGGGAGACGCACTGCCTGTAAGAATGTTCTCAAAGCACACGTCAAAGGCAGCATCGGCGTGGGAGGTGAAGACGGTGCGTTGCTCGCCGGCAATGTCCTTGGGCTTGCCGTACTCGTTCCCTGCCGCGTCCATGATGTGCATGTTCAGTTGCATGCCATCGCCCTTGTATCCGTCCACAATAGCCGTGACCACCACCAGCATGTCCTTGGCGACAAAGTTCCGAATGCATCTCCTCGAAAGACTGTCGTGTCCGCTGCCCGCCTGAATGTCGAACTTCAGGGCCTCGGTGCCCACTGCCAGCAGGAGCAGCGCGCTGCAGACATTCTGCAGCACCGACCGTACGCGAGCCATTGTCTGTGTGTCTGAGTAATCGAGAGGGGGTGTCGTCGACAGAGAGAGGGCGATGAAGAAGATGTCGGCGTCGTCGGTTGGTGAGACCAAGTTCAATACAGCTGGCACAACGGGGGGGGGGGCGCTGCACGTTCGTTCCACTGGAGCTTCGATAAAATGGCAATCTGTCGCCTTCCCCCTTGGAGCCCAGAGCAAGGGTACCGTGGCCATGCAGCCAATCAGAAGCTCGGTCCCCGGAGAAAAAGCTTTTGTGGATCAGCCTTGCTTGGGTCCCCACTCCGCTGGCGCGCAACCCTTGCTTGCAGTCCGCGTCCAGATTTCTCAGCCTCGCGAAACTTGAACTTGTTTCCATGAACATCCACTCACTGCACCGCGATCATCAACTAATTACCATACAATCATCCATCTCTACCAACAATCGCTGCGCAAAACAGCTGCCGGATCAATCCTCTCACATTTCAACCAGAATAACGCCCAGAACCATCGGCGCATAGCCAAACCACCGGCAACATGCCAAAATGTATGTTCATCACAAGCATTCAATCGAAACACTGCTAACAAACTCCCTCCAGTCTTTTGCGACTACTGCGATGTCTACCTCACGCACGACTCCATGAGCGTGCGCAAGGCCCACAACAGTGGCCGCAACCATCTCCGCAACGTCGTCGACTACTACCAGCGTAAGCCCTCTCTTCTTGTCGCGCTGTCTCCCGTACCTAGCTAGCTAACCCCACTCCCCTCGCAGAAATCGGTCACGAAAAGGCCCAGTCCGTCATCGATTCCATCACCAACTCCTACGCCGCCGAAGGCCAAGCCCACGCCAACCCCATGCTGCCACAAAACCAACCCGGCGGGTTCGGCTCCAACCCCTTCCCCCCTCCCGGCGCCGGCTTCCCGGGCATGCCACCCCCAGGTTTTCCCGGTGCCTTCCCCGGTGCCCCAGGCGCGCCTCCGTTCCCACCTCCGTTCCCCGGTGCCCCAGGTGGCGCCAACGCTCCTCCATTCCCACCGCCGTTTCCCTTTCCCGGTGCGCCAAATTCAGCTTCCCCGGCTGGCGGGGCACCCCCTTTCCCGCTTCCGCCTTTCCCGCCTGGGGGGGCTGGGGCTGCTTTCCCGCCTCCTCCTGGTGGTGTTATGCCGCCTTTCCCACCTAATGGAGCGGTGCCGCCTCCGGGAGCTTTCCCTCCCCCGGGTGGTCTGCCGTTCCCACCGCCGGGGGGGCAGTTCCCGCCTTTTCCTCCTCCGGGTGGGTTCCCGGGTGGTGGTGGTAGGCAGTAGAATTTTGTGATGAGAAATGTAGGTAGTGTCAAATGACGTGTGAGAATGAGATATATGGAACAGCAAAGAACCACTGATGAGTGAACCCTCCCCTTTGCAAAGATGCTTTTGTGTGGCAACGGGTGGAATTGGGGGGCAATTCAATATCATGAGTCCAAGCGACTTTTGAAGAAAAGACGGGCAAACGATGGAGATGTTGATCCGGTTTACCCCACCAAGATGTCAAATATAATGCGTGTCAAAGCGACCAAACAAACGAGGTCGAGCAGCATCAAGCGGAAGGGTTGCAGGGGGGTAGATAAGGAAGGCTACAAGTTGCGGCGCGACGGACGTGTGATGCAAAAAGGGATGGCCAAAGAAGGGGAGAAAGCGGGCTGAAGGAGAGAGCAGAGCTTTGCGAGGATGAGTCAAGAGGTGTTAGCGCAGTGCGAGGATTTGAAAGATACCCAGAGGTCTTGGAAAGCGAGACGCTACAGTAGTGAAGAAGAGATTTGAGAAAAAGTGAAGGGACAGACACGTTTGAGGGTTGTGAAGGTGGAGGAGAAACACGGCGAAAAGCGTTAAAGCGGAGGAGGTCTTGAGAGTTTGGAGTGGAAGAATAGAGGTTGTAGGGTAGATGATTTGAAATTCCTTTTGAGCAAGAGATAAGGGGGGGGTGTTTTGTGGCTGTGTGATGATGGGAGTTTTGATTCGATTGCTCTTTCCCATCTGTTTAGTACATACGTTTGATCTAAGCTTTATACCTAACCTGATTGATGATCTAAGCTTTGATGGAGGGTGGTGGAAGTCTGAGTGTGTTGGTGTTTTGATAGGTTCGGGGGGGGGGGGGGGGAGATAAAGGAGGCGCTTTATGAGCGCGTGGCTAGATGTTATGATTAACCCTTTGTGAGTAGTGATGTGAGTCGCTGGGGTGTGGTGAATGTGGCTGTGGTGGTGGTTGCGACGATAAGGGTTGTTGTTGTTGTTAAGTGTAGTAGTGGCTATTGTTGTCATTTTTAGATGGTGTTGATGGTGTTGATGGTGTTGGCGTATAAGATAAGATATATACATATTGAGATATACTAGTGGAGTGTGAAATAGATTCCCTACGGTTAAGTAGTCTCTTGACCCGAGCCGTTCAACCTAGGTACTGATCAGCTTAAAATAAAAAGCTCACCACATGTGCATGGCTGATTATTGTGGTTATTAATGTAAGCGTGATGTGGTTGTGGGAGTAGTTGCGGCGGACGTTGTCATCGTTACAAGTGGTGCTGTGACTCTACGTAGATTATATCAGTGGTATACATTGCTCATATTACAGATGAATCTAGCGTAAGTGATGCTTTTATCATTCAACATTGTGATACACCCATATATGAAGATTTCAACTTTATTTCCATGCAAATTATCCCGTAATAAACACTCTCTCCTAGAAATCCAATGTTCGTTCTCTTAAACATGAACCATCCACAAGACAGCTATTAAACACCACCTGCACAACAGTCACTTAATCACACATCCCAGCATACTGAACTGAACGTTCAACACAATAGTCTTTCATCAAGTGAAACAAGCTGAATTCAACCGTCATCCAACCCGCTATCTTGTCTTGTGCTATGCTAAACCCCCCAATAGACAGTTTATTTCCCTTATCCATCTCTCTCTTCCTCTTCCCAGATCCCAAAAGAGTCAAGAGAGCATCTGCAACTGCCATAAGAATACACAACGAAGGTCTCAAAACATTTTGAGTTGTCGTTTTAACAGCCTTGTTCCAGGAAGAGTACACTATCCCAAAATGCCATTACATTGCCAATTGCTTCACATTCCATCCCCTAGTGAAACAAAAAAGAATCCATCCCCACAAGCTAGGCTTGTTATTATTTTTTGTCAGAGCTAGACCAAAATCCCTACTCTTACTCCCACCAGGAGAGAAGAGCAGGAACCGGTACTCTGACCGTTGACTGAAGCGGTAAGGAACGCAAGAGATACTAAATCTCGAGGGGAGTGGCAGCATCACACAATAAAGTGGAGCTTCGCCTGCCCCTCCTCCCAGCACAAAACATCTTGAACCAGTCAAGATGCCATGTCCAGGAGGGAAGGGGCATCGGTGTTGTGTGAGAGCTTGAGTGTATATTTCAACAAACAGCATCAAACAAAGTGAGCGTACAGCTAATTCCATCAAGTCATTATTAAAAAAAATCATAAGGTCTCCTCAAAAAAAAGTGAGGGACGCGAATGTTTTTCTTAAAAAACGACAGCGAATAAAGCCTCGTGTTTGTGGTGGTGTGTGGTGGAGGGGATCCTGGTCAGGAGTGCCGACTCAAAGGCGGACTAAAAAGTCAACGCCCAAGTCTTATTAAGGCAAGCATCCAAACAAGCAAGTCCTTTTGTCTTCCATCAAGAGAGTAAAAAAGAGAGCAGCAAGTCTACCCCGAGACGTTGGGCGTGGGCATCTATCGGCGGACGACGATGCCGTTGCGGCGGGAGCTGCGCTCAACATACTCTTGCTCGTCCTCGGAAGAGGAGCACGAATCCTCGTACCCGCAGCGGGAGCCGCCGCAGTCGAGACGGACGCGCTCACCCTTGCGGGTGATGCCGTAGCGCTCGCAGGTGCACGAGGAGCAGTCTGAGGCTGGGGTGCTGTAGCCGGACGACGACGACGAGTTGTCGGAGCGGTACGAGAGCGAGGAGCCGACCGAAGACACGGGGGAGACGGAAGCGCCAAAGTCGGTGATGATGTCCTCGGCGTCGTAGTCGTAGATGCCGGTGGCGGCAAAGTGGCTGGAGAGCTCATCCTCGTCAAAGTCGCCGTCCAAGATGTGGCGGGTAGCGTGGGGAGCTACGGGCTTGGGAGCCTTGATCTGGGAGACGGAGAGGGGGCGACCCTTGGGGATGTCGGAGCTGACGGAGTGGCGCGAGGAAGACTTGCGGGAAGAGGACTTGCTGGAGGAGGAAGACTTGGAGGAAGACTTGGGGACGTCAAGGATGTTGAGGGCACGGCCGGTGGTGGGCTCAACGGTGGACTCCTCGGAGGGGTTGTGCGAGACGTGGTACCCATCGATCATGTAGTAGTACCAGTATCTTTGGCCGGCCTGGAGGGTGGTGGGCTGGAAGCGGAAGGTGCCCTTCCACGCGCCGGACTTGGAGGAGGTCTTGTCCTTGGAAAGCGGGAGCTGGCCGGAGTAGTTGTCCCAAGAGCCGAGGAGATGGACGGTCTTGACACCGGAGGAAACACGGAGGTTGAATGAAAGCTGAATGGCGGACATTTTGAATGTGAGGCTGAAAATAAACACGAGATGCTGATAATTAAACCGTCCCGAGAGAAAATAGCTTCGCGTTGTAAGGCGAGGCGAGCAAGTAAACCAGTAGTTGTTTTTTGGTGGAGGTGAGGATTAGGAAGTAGCTAAGACCAGCAAAGCTACAATATTTTGATTTTTTGGTGTATTAGTTGAATTAACAGAGCACAGCTCCGTGTAAAGGGGGAGGGTAAAGAAAGGGGGGGAGGAGGGAAAAACAAAAACTGGTTTATTGTTTTTGAGGGCTTGCTGAAGAAGAGAAGAAGAAGGACAGGAAAGGAGGGTGAGCCCGGAGCCTTATATCATCCACGAGAGAGACACAAACAAGGGAGGATCGGCCCAGTTGAGAGACCTACCTACCACAGCATGGGGCGCATGGCCCTCAGTGAGCACTACAGATTGCCGGCCGAGTGTGTGGATGGAGGACCGAAGCCAATGAGAGGTCGCATGGGCGGATAGAGACAGGACCATGCCTGCTGCTGTGTTCACAGTCGATATCACCCAGCTCGATCCTGGTCTGTCACGTTAGCAGGGAGAGCGCAGAGTGCTACTGCACTGTGGGCGGCTAACACCATCGGGACGTTGTCGGTGGTGATGGGAATCTTTTTTTGGGACTCTCTGAGAGACAGAGACAAAGAAATGCCCCGCACTTGTCAATCACCCACGCTAGTTTGTTTTGGGAATGGTTGGGCGTCTAAATCCTGGTCATCATTGACCAATCAGGTGTTATCTTTCCAGATCACACACAGCTCATGCGGACGACGGCAGAGTCGGCCAATAATCGACTCTGTCGCTACCCGTAAAACCTGCGCGGTGCATGATGCGGGCGAGCATCTCATCAACCCTCAGGACATTTCGTGAGTGGCTGCCCCTTTCGAGAAAATCAACCGTTGGAGAGAGGCTGGACTTCCATCGCAGGATTTACCTCCGAGTCCCACCCACAAAGCATTGGCGCTGATGTCAAGGCATATCAACATCTTGATATTGATCGTGGAGCTTCCCAGACGAGGGATTCGGCTCTATCCAAAGTCAGATACTACCCTCTGTGCCTCTCTGTATGCATCTCTGCTGCAGGCTGCAAGCACGAGGACAATCTTTGCAGAAGGTGGCTGTCAAGTTGTGGAGAGAGAGGTGGCCGCGGATTGGGCCGATAGTCTGGCTTCTCGCAGTCGACTTGCGGGTAAAAGTGCTGCGGTAGTCAAGCTGAGCTGAAGGTGCAGGTCAAGATCTGGAAGCCGTTGATTCTGTGGCACTGAGCTCACTCGGACATTTCCCACTATCGACAACGCCGCCGCAATGGCGCATCTCTTCTTGGGGAAGGGCCATGGAAAGGCGGCCATGGAAGCCGACTGCCGACCCCCTTGGACACCTTCATCCGATATGGGTCTGTCTTGGTGGATCTGCTCGCTTGCGCTTGTCGAGCTGGTCTGGTCGTCCGGCAAAAGCGGTCATCCTCGCGTGTATTGCGCATAATAACCAGACGAACAGAGCTAATGCATGCAAGCAATCAGCTTAGCTTCTAGCTCAGCAGTAGCAACCTAGCATTGGCGGGTATGAAGCATCATGATCACATCTCCACAGCAGAGACGATGGATTTCTGGACGTAAGAATGTGATATCGAGCAGAAATAGCCGCCGCAGCTCCGCATGGTCCGCACCTTCCGCGTTTGTCTGCTCATTCTTCGGACTGTTCCCGTCGTGCCTTTGCCGCCGGTGGGGCTGCCTTCTCGTCATCGATCCGGCTCCGTTCTCTGGCCGAGGGAGACGTCAGCTTCACCATCTCCGGAGTCTGGATTGACCTTGGATTCAGGGGCGCCCCTTTTGCTTGAGGCTATCCTCGCTTTCTTTCCCTTTTCTCTCTTCATTATCTTTTATTGCTGATCAGACATGAAAGTTGTCACTTGTGATAATTATCAACGATTTATATGTACTCACAGCAATGAGATATTTCATTATGAATCATTATAAACTTCTTAATCGGGCGACCATCAACCTACCCTGCCTGTGGTGAACTTGTGAATACCTTCAACTTCGATGTTGTCATCGTTGGTTGGATTTGCTGCCTGAATGCCCCACTGTTTTTCACGACCCACTGACCAACTGTTCATCTCACTTTCATGTCTCCAACATCGACAACTTCATCATTCTCGTCACCAAAAATTCACCACATCATCTTCATTCCACCTGACTCACTTCACCAATTTCACCACCCCTATCCAACAAAGCCCCCCCCCCAAGGTTACCAAAAAAAATGGAATCCCTCCTCACCGACCCCCTCATCCTCTCGGTAACCTCCTACGTAAAAGACTACATGAAAAACTACGACGCCTCCCACGACTTTGCCCACATCCAACGCGTCGTCTCCCTCGCCCACCACATTTACTCCTCCCTTTCCCCCTCGGAACAATCAGCCCTTGACCTCAAAACAATCCACCTCGCCGCCCTCCTCCACGACGTCGGCGACCGCAAGTCCGTCCCCCCCCCCCCCCCCCTTTTCTTTTTGTTTTGTTTTTGTTTTTTTTAACCCCCCCCCCCCCCCCCCCCACCACCCACTAACAAGCAGCAGATACCTCCTCCCAAACCAAGACCCCTCCACCCTAATCAGCACCCTCCTCCTCTCCCACGCCTGCTCCCCCCCAACCCTCGCCCACAAAATCCAGCAAATCTGCCTCTCCGTCTCCTACTCCACCGAAGTTGCAAACCCCTCCCACGTTCAAGCCGTCCTGGAAAAGTACCCCGAGCTGGGCGTGGTCCAGGACGCCGACCGGCTCGACGCGCTGGGAGCGGTGGGGCTGGCGAGGATGTTCACCTTTGGGGGCGCCAAGCGGGCGCGGGCGCTGCAGGGGAGCGTGGACCACATTGAGGAGAAGCTCGTGAAGCTGGAAGGGATGATGAAGACTGCGGAAGGGAAACGGCTGGCGAGGGAGAGGACCGAGAGGCTGAGGCGGTTTCAGAGGGAGTGGGAGGAGGAGGTGGGGTTTGTGGAGCGGTTGGGGTTGGGGTTGGGGTTGGAGGGAAAAGAGTAGATAGATGGATTGATTGATGGGAAGGGTGAAAGGGGTAAATAAATGGGTGTTTTTGGTGGATTTGTGGGATGTAATCTGATCAATAAATGCCATCAATGCTGAGAAAGCATCCCGAAAACACATTTTACATACCTAGGTAGTGAGAGCCGGCTTTTTTAACAACAACTTCAACAGTTGCATTTATCAACCAAATCCCGAGATCGGAACAAGTAAAAGAGGCTCAACATGTAAACTACCTAGAGCACCATGAAGGTAAAAAGTAAAGATGCCGGTGGTGAGATAGACACCAAAAAACAAAAAAAAAGCAAACGCTGGAAAAGACAAACGCTGGAAAAGACAAACGCTGTGTGACGGGCCAGGAGTCGAACCTGGGTCTTCGCTCAAACTTGGGAATGCAATAACCGCTATACTACCGCGCCACGAGATCTGGGCTCAGAAATTCGGAATCATATACTGGGTGGGGGATGGGTTGAGTCTGGTTCGGTGTGGATAAATGGGCGTGGTGGCGTTGTCTTGGTCCGGTCTGGCCAAAGTTTAAAAACACAGTCGACAGATAAGGGGATGATGATTGACGACAGCATCAGGGGAATGTAATGTATGGGCTTTGCAGTTCTCTTGGGCACAGCGTAATAGTGTTAGTTTTTCTTCATTTATTATCAATTTATCCCCTCCATTGGTTCAAAGCATTACACTCAAAGCCCCAAACCCATCATAGGTAGGTAACAACCCCCCCGTGAAATAAACAACTCCCTTTGAAGCAGACAAGAACCCCCCCCCCTAACCATTACACATTACACTCCCATACCCCATACCCCATACCCCCCCTAAAGCAAAAAAGCAGCAACACCCCCCAACACAACCATCGCCCCCGCCGCCTGCCTCCCAGCCGCCCCCGCAGTCACAGCAGGCGTCTCGGTAGGCACATAGACAGGATACGTCTTGGACCCGATAACCGTGATGGTGTTCGTATGGTGGTGAGGCTTGGGGTGCGGGGTCTCAACTGACTGGACCGAAACAACCGTCTGCTTGGTGTGGTGGTGCTTGGTGCGGTACTCGGTCTCGGTCTCGGTGAGGACCTGGACGGACGGCTTGACGTAAATCTTGGTCTTGTACTCGGTCTCCGTCTTGGTGGGTCTGGTCCAGGTGTGGGTGGTGGTTGTCTCGGTGTAAGGGGGCGTGTAGGTGGGCTTGAGGCGGGTTTCTGGCTCGGGCTTGCCGGCGGCGACGAGGGAGGAGGCCATGAAGGCGCCGAGGAGGGAGAAGAGCTTCATTTTTTTTTGTTTTTTGGTGGTGATATTAGTAGGAGTGATGGATGAATTTCCTTGGTTGGTTGTGGTGTCGACAAACGAGTGAAGTGACCAGGTTGGAGCGATTGGCAGTGACGGACACTCGTGATGATGATGCAAGAGAAAAATCTTCAGACTTGGGGACGGCCAGGGGCGGGGTTGGGTTATAAGCAGGAGCTGTTTGACGCCATGGCTAAATGCATCGTCGGACGAGGATGGCAGTAAACAAAGAAGCTCGCCTGGAAGTAGTGGTGATGTGCACCCGGAAGCGTAAACAAATATCATGTTGTCGAGGCTGTGAGCTCGAAGAACAAAGAAGACTGACTGTGTTTAGAGACCTACGCCAGCTCCCGATCGACCCTGGGCTTCGGTTGCCCCTACACTTGCTGGATGATGTATTCGCCTACAGAGTACAAGGGTCAGAGACAACTCAAGACAAGTCCGCGTGTTGTTTCTCGGCTGTGAGAGTCGGGGTGAGCGGAATGTCTCTGATGGTGTCTTGGGTGCTTAGCATTCCTGGGTTTGCTGCGAGGCCGTCCACGGCCTTCGATATGGCCAAGATGCGCCGAATCCGTCACGGAAGAGGAATTGTACCATGAATACCATGGAGTTCTTCAGCTTGCCGGAAAAGGTTGAGCACGATGGAGTTTGCCTACCTACCTACCTACACCAACCCATTTCCGGATGGTGTAAGTGAGGATCAAGAAGCAGTGGCCATAGATTTCCAGGAAGTCCGAGTTTCTTGAGCCTACCTATGTCACATCACTTTCCCCCCCAGGTAGCTTAACTCTTTTGGCAAGAAGAGGCGACTTCCTTCCAGCAAAACTCCCTCTCTTCCGGAGCACGTAGTCAAACGTCACAGATGGTCCAAGCTTCAAGAGCCAGCTCGGGTGCTCCCGACATTCCATCCACTCTGCCGGATGCAGGCAGCATCCTACAATATTCTTTTTTTTTTTTTGCTTTGCTCTTTGTCCAACAGAAATAGATTTCGCATTCTGCAGTAACAAACAATGCTTGGTCTTCTCCTGAGCTGATCTATCACCCCCTTGACTCGCATCAACCCTAACCCGAGCACCAGTCAGATATCATCAAAATCATCATCACTCAGCCCCAACTCTCGCTGTCTAAATAAACCATGCATAGACAGGCAAAAACCGAGAACAATTCCCTTCAAGCGCTCAAAATCACCGAAGGAATAGGGTTGATCAAACATCAAAGCTCAGTGCATGTGTACACAACAAAAAAAGCCAAAAAGATGGGGGCCACCCGGGGATTGAACCCGGGACCTCTCGCAAGTTAATATTCAAGGAGAATAATTTCACTTTGTAAACATCAGGGTGTACCCTAAGCGAGAATCATACCACTAGACCAGCGGCCCTTTTTGTCCTGAGAGCAGATGTGGATGTCTCTCGGTGGCAGAAGCTCCGGCTAAGTACCGCCCTCCCGTCCTTTCCCACAGTGGGTGGTCCGTCCGGTGTGACTCAAACTCCTAACCCTGATCCATTTCTCCAATCATCCAAACCTTTGTTTGCCCTTCACACTCACATCTCTTGTGGCAGATAAAATGTGAGGAAAGAATTAGAGGTCTTTGGGGTTGTTGTCGGCAGCAGCAGGGGGGTCAATGTCGAGGACGCTCAAGGGGCTTGTGTAGGTATGCATCAGTCAACCATTTACATCAAAGGCAAAAACACAGACAAAAACGTACCCCTTCTTCACCATGATGCTCATAATCTCAAACAGCGCATCCGCCGCCGCCATGGTGGTGTGCTCGGCGTTGGTGTCGTAAGCCGGCTAATATATCCCGTCAGTTCCACTTTCTCATCACCACCACATCACCACCATTCATTGAACAAGAAATAAGTGGAAAAAAACTCACAGCAACCTCCACAATATCCGCCCCCACCAAATTCACCCCCTCCAACCCCCTCAAGATAGTCCTCAGCTCCCTCGTGCTCCACCCCCCCGTCTCGGGCGTCCCCGTCGCCGGCGCAAAAGCCGGGTCCAAGGTATCGATATCCAGACTCAGATAAACGGGGTTCTTGGTCCCGACCCTGTCCCTTATTTTTTTCACAATCCCCTCCGTCCCGATAGTGTCAATCTCCCTCGCCTCCACAATCTCAAAGCCGCAGTACCCGTCATTCTCGTAGTCTGACGGCCCAGAGAGGGTGGTTCTGATCCCAGCGTGGATGTTGGTGTCGTTGCGCAGGAGGCCCTCCTGCGCGGCGTGGTAAAAGTAAGTCCCGTGGTTGATGGAGGCCGTCTGGGAGGGGGAGCCGCCAAAGACTTTTGGCTTCCAGGTGTCGAGGTGGGAGTCGAAGTGGATGACCGTCACGGGGCCGTAGGCGCGGTTGATGGAGCGGAGGAGGGGGAGGGTGATGGTGTGGTCGCCTCCGAGGGTGATCACCCTCGGGAGGGTCTTGCCTTGGAGGGAGGGGCCGGGTTTGGAGGCGTCGGTGGTGGGGGGGCGGGAGAGGATGGAGAAGTGGCCGTTTTCGATTTGGTGGAGGGCGTAGGTGTTGTCGTACGAGGTGACGGGGATGTCGCCGCAGTCGATGACCTTGGCCCAGGAGTTGAAGGGGTTGGTGTCGAGGGGGACGTTGTAGCCGCCGCTTGGAGAGGGGGGGTTTGTTAGTTTGGTGGTTGTGATGGGGATCCTGGGGGGGAGGTTACACATACTACAGGTTGAGTCTTCTTGAGCCCTGCCGGATGCCGGAAGGTCCGAACCTAGCGCCGGGACGGTAGGACGTGCCCGTGTCGAAGGGAGCGCCTTGTTTATTTTATGCTTATTAGCCTGGTTGCCTGACGCTGTGTAGCCGGGTGGTGTAACAGACATACCGATGAAAGCGATGTCATAGTCTATGTCCTTGTGTGAGAGGCAGGGCAGATAAGGAAGGCGCCCAAAGGTGGAGATGCCAGAGAAGACAGAGTCGGCCTGTGGTATGTGTTAGCTGAGAAGACATTCACGACCTCCAAAATGACCAACCTGAGTCCCTCCATCACCTGGCAAGGTGTTGTACCACAGAGACTTGTGAGGCCCAGCCATGTTCTTTTGGTGATCATGGTCGCCATGTGCCAGAACAGCAGCTGTAAGCCACAAGGCTAGCAGGCCATGAGTTGCCATGTTGTTGATCTTGAGAGATTCGGTGTGTTTGATATCGATACAACTGGGCATGACCAGAATATGATCAAGGCACCACCCCTTTTATGGCCCAGAGCCTCCTTCCCCTCGCCCTGGGAACTCTGCAAGCCATCGACCGACAAATCGTCACCACTTGCAGGAAGCCCAAATCTCCAGAGGCACATCTCCGGCCTTATCGCAGATAATGACATGCCTCGAACTCCTCCAGGCTCATCCACTGGACGTCCTTCCACGAACCATGACTGCATGTCATGCCAACGGTTCTCGTTAGGTAAGGGTCCTCGCATCATCTCAGTGGAAGAAGCATCACGTCCCATCTCATGCGGGAGCAACAGGAGAGATAAAGCAGAGCGTGTAGAGTATGTTCCCGACTGGGACTGCAGCAAGACAGTACCACCAATTATAAGGCTTCTGAGCTGCTGCAATGGCAGGCTCGTCGATTTCTCGGAATCCCACACTCGGGACGTTGGATAATTCGACCACTAATGGAATCTTGAGACTTCAAGTGATCGAGACCCGGGAATGCGGGGCTACCGTTCCGGTGCGAATGACATCAAAGGTTTCCGGAGCGGGGGAATTTGGTCAACGGGGGGGGAATAGAGATAGATAGGCGCTGGGGAGTGGGATGTTGCTATCTCGGAAGAGGTATGTATGTATAAGTGCAGATGCCCCCCTTTTGGTGGCGATGTGGTCATTGGTCTTTATTTTCTCATACATTTTGTGGTACGCAGGTCCTATTCGCCGGCTCAGATGGTGACATTTGATCGAGGAGAGATAAGAGCGAGGTATGGAATTGTGTGAGTGTTGGTATTTCTTACAAATTGTTTCCGATTCGGAGATATCTGGTCAACTCTTTTATTCAGATATATATATAGCAGTGGTCCTGGACAACTTGATCTCGACTTCAGACCATCTTCAGACCATCTTTCTCCCTCCACACTTGTGTTACGATGCGCGGGATTCTCTTGTGGGAGACGGAAGAAAGAAAGACCAGCTGAAAGGACCCTGCGCTCAAAGACGTTTCAAGCCCAACACGTGGTTCCCGAGACATGGAGCAAAAGAAGGCCATTGTTGTCCAGGGAGGACACTTGTTGAACCCAGGAAACGGCCGAAGGGCGAAGAGAAAGAGACAGAGAAGGAGAAAATAACCGCTTGGGCTGAGACGGCTGGTGAGGTCACCGTCTTCACCATGGAGAGACCATCTCATTCGTCCCGTTTTCCCTGCAGCCAGTGGGACGACCGGAGGTGGGTAGGGCAGTTTCTTGCGCTGATTCGGCCGGTGCCCTGATTTCGCTGCAGAGGCGGGGCCGTGAGCCGGCTCCTGAATGCGCAGCTAAAAAGGTTAGGAGACGACTGATGCAGCAGTCGGTCGTGTCCCACATCAGAAGCTGCCGTGCTGCGGCAGGACAGCGCAACGGATGGCCACTGCTTTGGATAGCACTGCGTTTCTGCCTGCCCGGATCCGCTTTGGGAGAGAGAGGCATTTCATGCATTGCAGTGTTTGATACCTGTACATGTAAGGATACGTGGACATGGTCGCGGAACAGTGGTAAGAGAACCAACAATGGACAAAATGGACGACAAAAACAATGCCACAATGCTACAATGCCCTTCTGAGATGGGCAAATCGTCATCGAAGTCGAGACAAGACAAGACAAGACTTCCAGAACTGGGCGGGGAGTGGAGTCTCTTGTTCTCCTTGTTCCCCGCCCTGGGAAAAGGCTTGGCAGGGAAGTTAGTGTTCTATAGGGGTGTTAAATCCAATATGGGGGTTAAAAAGTACTTAATTCTGGTGTTATACGAGGGAGAGAACCGGGTAGTTGGTTAAAGCCGAACCTAGTAATTTAAGTCTTACTACTAAAGTATTAATTTCTTAATAGTAGGTTCTTTTAATTAATTTAATATACCCCTTTAATTAACGTTTTACTTAAAGCCGTTAAGTGCTTATTTCTTAATTTAAACTTTATAATCCTTTACGTTTTTCTATCCTATAATATTACTATTATTTCTATTACTCTGTAATATTTATTAACTTACTTATATTAATAACTTTATTTTTTATATTTTCCTCCGGCTTCTTTACCGCCCTTACTTTCTTCTATATTAAGGTTAATTTCCGGTATTACCTTACCGCCGTATTATTTTTTTTCTCCTATAATAACATTAAGTTTAAGTCTTTTAACTTTTTTTTTTAAATCCTCTCTTTTATATCTTTAATTTTAATAAAGTCCTTAAATTTAATAAATTTATTAACCGTTAAAACTTTTATTAAACTATTAATAAATATTTAATTAATTACTATATATTTAATTATAATTTCCTTATATTATTACTTTTCCCGAAATTAATAATTATAAATATTTATATAATATAATTTTATTTATAAAATATTAATATTTACCGTAATAAATTAAATAGTTTAAACGTTATTATATTATATTTAAAGACTTTTTTTTTTATTTAAAATAACTTTTAACTTTTAAATTAATTAACTTTAATAAAAAGTTTTTTTAATAGTTTATAAAAGCGTTAATAGCTTTATTTTAATAATAAAGGTA
>JAULSY010000193.1:0-40271 GCA_030512305.1 Cercophora samala | reverse complement strand
GAGAGAGAGAGAGAGAGAGAGAGAGAGAGAGAGAGAGAGAGAGAGAGAGAGAGAGAGAGAGAGAGAGAGAGAGAGAGAGAGAGAGAGAGAGAGAGAGGAATGGACGGGGTCATCATCATCAATCATCATCATCATCATCATTCACACAAGCGGGAGTCAAGACGGGATCCGGTTTTCTTATTCATCAAAACCATTTTATTTGGCTTTCTTTTTTTTGTATCTTGTGCATTGTGCACAATGATACAGAAATGAACGACTTACAAACGCAAAATGAGACAAAAAACTGATAAAAACCCCCCTACCTTACCTTACTTGACTACTTTTTGTTTTTTCCCCCGTGTTTGATGGTGTTTGTCTGGTACAAGATGTGTTTTGTTGTTCAACTTGGGTTGTTTATTACCTACCTAGCTTTTTTTGTAACTGTTACATGTGTTTAATTAAGTTTTTTTTCCCAGGGAGATGGGGACACTACATAAGACTAGACTAGAAATTAGTTTCTGGTTTGTGTTCAACGGTGTGCATTTTTGGGGGTTGATTTTAGTGTGAGTGTGTGTGTGTGGCGTGTGTTAACGGTTATTAATTAGAGGCCTTATTCATGTATACATAGTTTGGTCGTCTTGATGACTAGAAGTACACTACTCTAACTGAAACTAACTAGCTGAAGGCATGCATAGAGTTTCTATTTCTGTTCTATTTCTGGGTCCAATGATAACCAACCCGACTAGTCTACCACTAATTACATGGGAACCATTGTAACCTTGACAACACACTTGACGTTTTTGATCAAAAGAATAATTAGACAGCTGGATGGCTCTTTGTATTATATATCCACCCCGGGGCAACTCTTGGCATATTATCACATGTTTTTTTGTTGCAAAGAGAACATCAACAACCATTCTTTGACAGAGCCCTCAACTATCCCTGGAAATATAGAAAATACCAATCTAATACCGTATACACAATTCCACTACCAAAAAAAAAGCACTTGTTTATAAGTTTCCAATTTATTATATCTCACGACCGAGCTATTTACCTTCCCCCTTCCCCGGCACCAACGAGGGAGAGAGAAATCAGAAAGGGAGGGCGATGATATGCGATATCGGCATCCAGAATGCAAAGAACCATCTGTCTCTCTGCCTAGGTAGGTAGGCAGGTAAGTAGGTACTAATTCATGTCTGTATACTATATACAAAGAGATTCTCTTCCCTTTTCATCATGGCATGCAATGTTTCTGTATATACAAAAAGGTTTTCTCATGAGACTTTTTCATGAATAACATTACTGGGACACGATTTGTTCCCATCATTACCTAAGCTTTTGTGGGCAGTGCCATTTCATGCCATTCCATGCCATGTTCTTCCGTGTCCCGACATTTTTCAGTGTCGATCGGTCGAAATATAGGTAGACTTTCTCTTTAGACAAGAAGTCCGGTTCAAAAAGACTTGGCTTTTGTTGTTGGTGTTGTCATTGTTGTTGTTGTTGTTGTCATTGTTGCTTGTTGTTGTTGTTGTTGTTGTTGTTGTTGTTGTTGTTGTTGGTGTTGTTGCTTGTTGAAATGTCCCTTTGCTGTGATGATGATGATGATAACGACGATGATGATGATTCCATGATTTCGATCAAAACAAAAAGAACAAGACACAAAAAGTTCCCTCTCCCTCCAAAAAACGTATAATAGATGATTCCCGCATGGCTGTGATTCCCGCCCATGCTCTCTCTCTATATAAAGAGGCAGCACAAAATGAAAAGAAAATAGGGGAAATGGTATCGCTCGAGCGGTGAAAAGATCATATAGCCACCCTCATATCCCGATAGGGAAAAAAATCCAGTCATCGTCGTCACACCACCAGCACCGAAATGAGTTGCAAAAGCAAGATATGGTGACACACCCGGGGGCGTCGAACCTTATGTGCCAATGTTGCATGTACGCGTTGCGGGGATTGGTGGCGGTTAGGATAGAGGGAGAGAGGGAGAGAGGGATGGACAGAGCCATCCCGTCTATCGTCCGAGGAAGAAGAGTCTGGGTACAGTAAAAGGCCCGACAAACTCTAGAGGTCAAGCCAAAGTATAACGCCAGTTAGGTGCTGTCAGGGCTTTTCGCACGTCCCACCAACATGTCGACGACTGTGTCCTGTCCTGCGTGATATGGAAAGGGATTGTTGACTCCGGGTATGCAAGTGTTGTTGTGTCCTCGGCCACGTTGTTCAAGATATTAGTAGTGTATATCCATCCGGTTGTATTCCAGCAACCCAGTTTTGGATCGCCAGGGTAAATAAGACCGGCTCGGACCTGGCGTGAAGGAAGATGTGGAGAAACGGAGAAATAAAGCAAAGAAGGAAACCAAAGAGATAAACCATGATGTGACTAAACACAGACTGAGACGGATAGGACCAGCCGTGTTTGACCTCATTCATTGCCGAAGCTCAGGGAGCAGCCGGCTACTTATTGAGGGCCAAGCAAGAAGCGGGCCGTCTCTGATGTTTGAGTCTCGGTGTCTGTGTCCAAATCGCTCTCTTGGTTACGCTGGGTCCTGGAAAGCGCGGGCTCTGGCATGTCCCGGGGGAGTTCCCGCATCTCCTGGTCATCAAAATACGCCTGGGTGTAATCATCCCAGTGGTCCCGGCGCTGCGCTGGCACGCTGGATAGGGAAATGTCTGAGCTTATTGTGCTTGTCCTCTGGGAATATCTGGAGGATGGGCCATGTCGTCCAAAGTACAAAGGGTTATGGCGGTTGGATTCAAACTCAGGCTGTCGCCTGTCCCGACTGGACATGGACCGGAATGAACGCTCTGTTTCGGTGTCAATGGTGACGCCCGTAAAAGGATAGTCGGCTGATATGGAAAGGTGCTGTGACGCCGTTGCCATGTGCTTGTTAATCATAAGAGTGACAAGACTCCAGGCAGTCACGAAAAGCGGAAGCCAAGGCACCAGGTCTTTCCTAGTATGTCCTGCGGCGATGACAACAAGCAGTAACAGGACGAGAGCAACCGGGGCCGTGGAAGGTCCGGATCTGAAGCATATGTTAGCAAAAGCAGGCGCGGCAAAACAATCATGGACAAAAGTACATACCTAATGAACGGCTCTGTGTAGATGGCGTGAAACGCAATAGCCGTGATGATGAACAAAATGAGTGTGCTATGATTCTGTTAAAACCTGCCACCACACGACCTGTACAGTCTTACTTACATGGTACGGAAGGAGTTCCCTTCGCCGTTGGCCAAAGGGAACAGAATAGATGTGCCAATCATGCCTCCGCAGGACAGAATCTTGGCCTTCGTATGGAGATCTTGATCTCGCGCTCGCGAAGGCAGCTGCCCATGGGAGAAAACGGGGCGCTCCATTCTGCAGAAGTGACAATAGGACGAGAGTTGAGCTAGATCCTATGGCACCCTCTGCTGCCTGACAGTCTGGCGAGATCGAGACGTGGTGGTAGAAAGAAAAGGGGGCGATGTTGGGGCGACTTGGTTGTAAGCGTATACGAATGAATAGAATCCAGAGAGGAGAGGGAGGGAACAAGAATTGCTTGACGGCCTGAAGGGGAGGGCTCTGGTTTTTTTACCGCCCACCTAGGAGGGGGGGGGGGCAGCTCAAGCAGTAGCTTATTCCCAAGATCTAAGCTCTGATAGCTCTACCTGCAGATGGCGCAGCTTCGCCTCACCCCGTAGTAGGAAGTGAAAGCTGCAGGCAAGTAAGGCCACCGAAAGGATGCAGAGGGAGCCAATGACAATGAGTCCGACAAGAAGGTATGGCGACACTTAGATGCAAAACTCGCCCAGCTTCCTTGATATGAAGACGCAACCGACGTGGGCACGTAACGAAGAGGGCATCTCGGTACCTCTTTGAGCTTCTCTCAGGCAAACAGAAAAACGGTTCGCATGCTTGGGATGGTGCGCGGTGTGGTTCGCCCGGTGAGGCTCAAAATAGTGGTGGGGGGCGATTGGCCCAGAGTCTCGGTGAGAACTTTCTGCCTGGAGATCAGCCTCACCATGAAAGAGGTCGCCTTGCTACTACTGCACGCGCGGCATCACGAAGAGGCCTCTGAATCATAGCCCGCGCACCTCTCGCCTGTCGTTACTGAATTCGATCAAGACCGGGGAGTAAGAATGCAACCACTCGGGCGTGGATGTCGGTGCATGAGTCTGGTTGAGCCGCGCTTGGTGTGATATCCGATGGAACCGAGCATCAAATACCGGAAAGGCAGGAAGCTGGATTTCAGGTAGCCCATACGGCGCTTCAGCATGATGTTTGACGAGGCCCAAGCCTTGTATCAAGGTATAGATGATGCAGAACACCCCGCCCTATCCTTTGGTATAATAGTCAAGATTACCCCAGGCATTTGCGGTTGTGTTTTGGGGTTTGTTCTGGGGAGACCTCGTGCCAATTCCCAGAACAAGCCCTTTCCCCTTCGAAAAGTTTTCGCCACTTACCAATCTCAAAGTTTCATTCTACTCCCAAAGCTAGCCAAATTTGCTTGTCTCCATGAGTTCAGAAGCATGCTGCCCTCTCCACCTACCACAAACACCCACAGTCTTACCTCGGAACCCTGGGTGCTGGCCCTGGGCAGTTGACACGGTAGAGATCTGCCTCAGCATTCTCTGTAGCATCGTCACCTGGGAATACACCGTCCAGAACGACATCAACCGAGGATACACCAACGTTAGTTCCAAGCTCATCGCCAACCCCCCCCCCGCCAACAGCCCTCTTGAATCCCCCAGCTAATCGACCATTCCAGATCGACCGAGGGCAGCAGCAACAACAGCAGCATGCGGACCACCACCAACCCACCCCCGACGACTTCCTTTTCCACCCATCCCCAAGCCTGATGCTCTTTTCATGCCTCGTCCTCGGCTGCTCCGTCTCCTCCTTCACCCAACGACGACAGGCCCAAGACCCCCTCCAACTATTCGTCTACACCACCCTCCTCGGCGGCGCGGCCCTGGCCGGGTACGCACGTCAGGAGAGCGCCCACCTCATCCTCCTGGGGTACCTCCCCTGGGCCACATGCGCGGCCATGTCTCTCAGCATCACAGGGCATGCTCTCTACCGGTTGCTCAGCAAGGCTGGCTCCAGAGCAACAACCAAAGACGAGGAAAAAGCCCAACAACAACAACTACTCCTCGGTGGCTGAACTTGCCAGCCGCGCCATGTGCTTGTGCTGACTCGACAACATATCTGTATTTTATTTATTTATTTATTTATTTTTTGAATGGAGGAAACTCGACCATGCCCATCTAAAGGCACCGTCGCCCGGTTTACGTTTTTCCCAACCACGGGCAGAAAAGCTTTTACTGCCCCCCCCCCCCTCATTACGTTTCACATCACCACCACCACCAAACCTCGCCAGCCCCCAATAATTTTACCTACCTACATACCTAGATGGATACAAACCGGTTACCTAGCTTGTTATGACTTTTATGACCCCTTTTTAGTCAGGATAGCTTTCAGTCCCCCTTGCTTGAGCTACGGGTCCCCCTCCCCCTTCCCCCGAGAATAAACCGTCTTGTATACCAGTCAGTCAGTCAAAGGTAGCTAGTTACCTACGCACGCTGCCCACTCAGTCACTTTGCGGGTGGGTGTGCCCGTTGGACAGTTATAGCATAGCATAGTATAGCACAGCACATAGCCATTCTGCCGCCCCTCAGCGGCGAGGTTGGTTGGTCGGTTTCATGGTTGGTAGGATAGGAGCAGCGGGGGGGGGGAGCGGGGGGGGGACAGAAAATGAAAATGAAAATGAAAAAATGCCTAAACAAACCAAACCAAACCAAACCCCAAAAAATATACACGCGAGTCCAACCAAGCCCTGCCAAAGAGGAGAAATACATAACATTGGCTGTATGTATGTATGTATGTATGTATTGTGGACTCTAGAAATTGGATTATCCCCGTTGATGATGATGAGATAGATTTACATGTCGTTCGCGCGTTACTAGTACCTGGCAAGTCTACCTTACCTTACCTTACATAAAGAGCAATAGTTTTGGGACCCCCCCAGAATCGGTTTTGGGACCCCCCCTTACACTATATTATGGGCAAGTTAGACAGAACTATGAGCTTCTATATGGTGTTTCCTTATCATTTTGTCTATTCCACCATAATAGTTACTAGCATATATCTACCCTTTTAAAAGCTTTCGGTGTAAGTTTTGGCTATATATTACCGTTGTATGTCTCTTAATCACCACCAATGCCACCACCAATTTACGGCTTCAAAGAGGTCTCAAAGTGAGGGTATTTGCAGATATATTGACCTAGAAGTCTAATACTTTCTTTTTTATAAAGAAGAAAAGCTATGTGGTAAATGTAACACTTGAGGTGTAAAAGACTCTTTATCAGGGTTGGGGCTATATATGGTCAGGGGGGTCCCAAGGACGATTTTAGGGGGTCCCAAAACTATTGCTCTACATAAATCAAGACAGAAGGAAGAAGAAGTAGCTGAGTAAGACCGCAAGACAGACATTTTCACACAAAACATTGTATTCAAACCCCCACACAGACTATCTCCCCCCATCGTATACAAAAGTTACACTAAAGAGAAAGACAAACAAAGTTTTTTTTACACATCAAGTATTCAGACTATCCACCCCCATTCCTCTCTCAACACGGCCGCCCCAATTTCTATGAAAACAAGGGCTACAAGAACAACATCAACAAAATACAAAAAGGAAAACATAGGGCATATGTTATGTGTTTGAATGTGTATCGTTTCATTCCTGCGGGGCCTTCTTCTTTTCCCCCCCTTCTCCTGTCTGCTCATATTCCCCTCGGCCCCTTTGAATTTTCCCCAACCTTTCCTCTCGGCCGGATCAATCTTCTTTCTTCCCTCCCCTCCTAATTTCCCGTTTTCCCAAGACCTCGACGCCATGCTTTCATGCTGTAGTGTGTGTGATCTTTGTGTGTGTGTGTGTTATGCCAAACTAACTAGGTAAACCTCCCCACAACCTGGGCTAACACCACCTCTTCTCATCCTCACATGGTATATAAAAATATTAAAAGCAGCACCCCATATCGACACTCCATCGCAAAGTCTCCTTAGTAGACACGCTTGAAAGGAGGAACGGGCTTGCACTCGTTCTCGTCGAGGGTGGTGCCAATAACACGGCGGTACTTGAGGTCGACCTTGCCGTGGGGCTTCTGCCAGGTGAGGGTGTGCTTCATCCAGTTCTCGTCGTCACGGTCGGGGTAGTCCTCGCGGGCGTGGGCACCACGAGACTCCTTGCGGTTGGCGGCGGCAGTGGCGGTTTGGACGCTGGAAAAGTCAATTGTTAGCTTTTTTCTTTTCTCTGCCTCCATCACCCGGATAATACTTACGCGCAAGTGAGCAAGTTGCGGAGCTCAAGGGTCTCAACAAGGTCAGAGTTCCAGATCATGCTGCGGTCCTTGATGCCGACCTGGGAGAAGGTCTGGTCGACCTGGTTGATCTTCTCAACACCCTCGTCAAGAGACTCCTGGGTGCGGAAGACGGAAACATCGCGCTGCATGGTCTTCTGCATGGCAAGACGGATCTCGGCGGTGCTCTTGGGGCCGTCAGCGGTGCGGATCTGGTCGAGCATCTCAATCTCAGCGGCACCGGCATCAGCCTCCACGGGCTTCAACTTGGCGCCGGGGGTGAAGTTGTCACGGATGGTGTGGGCAACGGCACGGCCGAAAACGACCAAGTCGAGAAGAGAGTTGGCACCCAGACGGTTAGCACCGTGGACAGACACGCAAGCAGCCTCACCGCAGGCGAAGAGACCGGGAACGACCTTGTCGTTGCCGGACTCATCGACGGTAAGAACCTCACCAGTGTAGCGAGTGGGGATACCACCCATGTTGTAGTGGACGGTGGGAAGGACGGGAATGGGCTGCTTGCGGACATCGACACCGGCGAAGATACCGGCGGTCTCAGAGATACCGGGGAGACGCTCGGCGAGAATCTCGGCGGGAAGATGGCTGAGCTGGAGGTAGATGTGGTCCTTCTCAGCACCAACACCACGGCCGTCACGGATCTCCATGGTCATGGAGCGGGAGACGACGTCACGAGAGGCAAGATCCTTGGCGGTGGGGGCATATCTCTCCATGAAACGCTCACCCTCGGAGTTGAGGAGGTAACCACCCTCACCACGAGCACCCTCGGTGATCAGGCAGCCGGCACCATAGATACCGGTAGGGTGGAACTGGACGAACTCGAGATCCTGGTTGGGGAGACCGGCACGGGCAACCATGGCCATACCGTCACCAGTGCAGGTGTGGGCCGAAGTGCAAGAGAAGTAGGCGCGGCCGTAACCACCGGTGGCGAGGACGGTGTTGTTGGCGAGGAAGCGGTGGAGGGTACCGTCCTCCTGGTTGTAGGCGAGAACACCGCGGCACTCACCATCCTGCATGATCAGATCGATGGCGAAGTACTCGATGAAGTAGTTGGTGTTGTGACGGAGAGACTGGCCGTAGAGGGTGTGGAGAAGAGCGTGACCGGTACGATCGGCAGCAGCGCAGCAACGGTAGGCCTGGCCGCCCTTGCCGAACTCCTTGGACTGACCACCGAAAGCACGCTGGTAACTGTTGTTGAAGAATCATCATGTCAGTCTCAACTCGTTCTCTTGTTCTGCCTCGGGGAAATCCACTCACATCTTGCCATCCTCGGTTCTGGAGAAGGGGCAGCCGTAGTTCTCAAGCTCGATAATGGAAGCGGGAGCCTCGCGGGTCATGTAGTGAATGGCATCCTGGTCACCGAGCCAGTCGGAGCCCTTGACTGTGTCGTACATGTGCCATCTCCAGTCGTCCTTGTGCATGTTGCCGAGGGCGGCGTTGATGCCACCCTGGGCAGCGACTGTGTGACTTCTCGTGGGGAAAAGCTTGGAAATGCAGGCAGTGTTGAAGCCGGCCTCAGCGAGACCGAAGGCGGCACGGAGACCGGCACCACCGGCTCCAACAACGATCGCATCGTACTCATGGTCCTACAAAACAAAGAAGCATTCCTGTGTCAACTGGTTGTGTTCCCTCTACTAGCTCTTGTGTCTTCCTCCTCCCCCCCCCGCTTCCACCTCCTCCAAAAGCCGGGAACGACCTCTCGAGGGGTAATGGGGGGGAGGACGAGGTTGTATTCGACGGGAGGGAAGAACATACGATGACAGGGTACTTGCTGCTGACGAATGGCGATGCCTCCTTCGCCCGGAGGGGCCCGTTGGCGATAACGCGGGCTGCAAGAGTCAGTCAGTCCAAATCTGGTGGTTTCGCAAAATGCCAGAAATGCAATAATCCCCCCAAAAGCGGTATATAAAAGCAAGCCTACTCACCAGCCGGTCTAGTTGTGGAAAAAGCCCTCTGTGTAGGGGTTCTAAGAGCGCGAGGAAGCTATTCCCAACCGTCGTCAGTCCAACTTTTCCAATCACCTCGGCATTCACGGGCGGGCTTGCGCCTGGCCAGCCAAACCAAAAAAAACCCCCAATTTGCCAGCTTCCCAAAATCAAAAGAAAAGGGAAACTCACCGCCGGCGCCGCGGCTAACCTTCTCCAAGCCATTGAGGATGCCATCGTCGTCTCTGAAAGAAAAAAAAAGAGAGGAGAGGGGGGTGGGGGGGGAAGAGTGGTGTGGTCGTTCTCTTGAAGTGCTTCAAAATATTTGAGCCTCTTTCAAATGACATGCACAGACGACACTTCCTGCTGCACCAGCCAGCTTCCGTCCCTCCCTCTCCCGGCTGGCTCCTTCGATGATTCCACGACCCGAAGCACCAAAGGCTGTTCCAGCCTCGATCGACCAATCAGCGGTTGTTGATTACCCGAGTTGCCGACACCAAACCCCCAGCCCGCTGCCCAGCAGTCCCGCCCGCTGGGAAAATCCGCGTGCAGGGGAGCGGGCTCGATTGGAAGTGCCCCTCCATGCTTTCCTCGGGCTGACGTTCCCCGCTTGACGGCTGGCAAAGCCCGAGGAGTGGCCAATTGCGTGTAAGCTTTCGCCCTTTCCTTTTCTTCACCAGCTGGTCGCGGCTGATTCCGAATTTCCTTGCGACCGTCGCAACTCTCTTTCATCAAGACAGAGCGAGCGAGCGGCCTTGAGATCTTGAAGAATCCCGAGAGCTGCCCCCCATCGCATCCTTCTGTTCTGCTTCCGTCACTGATATTCTTCTGTCCCGAATTTGGAATATCTGCATATCACACGTGGTACATTTCCCCCTCTTTGCCACACTTTGAAGCTTTCTTGCCGCAGTTGGTTTCACACCGGATACAGAAACCGGGAAAAGCATGTGCGGGTCTTGGATCCTCCCCCCCCAAGCCGCTCTTCGGACGGCGGACATCCTCGGCTTGTAGTGTACATGAATACCAAGCAGTATTAGTTAGTCCGCTGCCTTGCCCGGCCGTTAGGTGACATGCGTGTGCCCACCAACTGCCTATAGGGAGCCTCGGATTTATAATTCAGGGGCTGGTACCGTTACTCGGTGCAATGGCAGTGAAAAGTAAACAAATATTAAATGTTGTATTTATTCATCTTGGGACGACTACCGTCCTAACCCACGAGCGCCCACGGCAAAACTATCCCTCTTCAACTACATGTAGGGTAAATAGGAAAGCAATGTATCTCCTTTGGTATTCCATTTGCAAACCCACGATGAAATGCAATGCCCACCCCAACCAGCCAGTCTTTGTGGCCACAAACTGAAGATTGCTCGCCCGCCAAAGCGACGACCCCCTTTACCCCTTATTACCTCTCTCTTCACCAACACCCTCTAACAAACTGAACCAAATCCCATCTATCATCTCTTTGATACCCCCCTCTAAATACTCCACCTCACCCCATACCCCCCCAAAAACCAGTCCAAATGCCCATGATGACACCTCCCCCTACTTGTCTCATGCCCACAAGTGCACCTCCCCCTCTTCCACAAAAATGCCACCGCCTCGTCCTACTCGGCAAGCACCATCCTCAACATCACCAAAAAGTTCTCCTTCAACTTGTGCACCTCCTCCACCTGCGGCTTCTCCGGTTCCCCCGCATTCCTCCTCAGCCGATCCTGCCTCCTCGCCCTCCTCCTCCTCTCCGCCTCAATCGGGTCCATCTCATCCTCAATCTCCAACTCGGCCTCCGACTCCGAATCATCCTCATACGCCATATCCTCCAGGTCCTCCTCATCCAGCCCAAAGTCGCTCGACTTGAACGCCATCGGCACCCCATCCACCAACCCCGGACCACCCCCCTCCGCAGCCATCTTCTGCCTAGTCTTGTCGTGATGCCACTTCTTCCTCGCCTCTTGCCAGGCAATCAGCTTGTCAATCTCCTCAATGGCCTTGTCCTTGTCAACAACCCCGGTACTAATAGCCCCTTCAAACAAGGCGTTGATATCCAGGCTGCCGTTCTTGGGGCCGTGACGCAAAAACTCCAGAATGCCCTCGATCCACCCCATCAGCTGCGTGAAAAGGCCATTGTCGTGCGTGTGAACCTCGTGGACAAACTTGTAAAAGTTGTGCTCGTGCCGCTGGCAAAGGTCGATGAAGGCTTGCACGGTCTGGTTAGGGTCCGCCGAAGCGTCTTGGTCTCGGCACTTTTCAACCACCTATTTTGCCTTCTGTCAGCCATCTATCTCCATCACAATCATCTCCACGAGCAGCAAGTAAAGCTTACCTGAATCAAATCATCCACAAACAACGCAAAATCCGTCACGCTGTTGTACACATTCGCCGACTTGTACACCCTCACCAGCGGCTCATAAAAGATCGTAAACAAATCCCTAAACAACTGCAGCGTCACTGGCTCCTCAATCAAGTGCAGCATCATCGCCTTGTCCCTCTGCCTCATATGCAACTTCAGCAGCTGCTTCAGATACGAGAAGAGTTGCGCCCCCTGCTTCAACTCCTCGTCCACATTCTCCACCGCACTGTTGAACGCCACGTACGCGTTATACAGCCTCTCAATCTGGGCTGGCTGCAGCGCCGGCTCAAGCAAGTCACTCCTCAAAATCACCACCATGACATCAATCTGCTCTGCCTCGGCCTCTTCCCGGATGGCCACCTTGAGCTGCTCCTCCGAGTCGCTGTAGGCCTTGAGCTTGTCAACAAAGACCTGGTCGTTGATCTTGGCTGCGAGTGCGTCGATGGAGCGCTGGAAGTTTCGGATGCCGTCGTTTAATGTGAGGGAGAATATCCTTTGCAT
This sequence comes from Cercophora samala, assembly GCA_030512305.1. Taxonomy (NCBI): domain Eukaryota; kingdom Fungi; phylum Ascomycota; class Sordariomycetes; order Sordariales; family Lasiosphaeriaceae; genus Cercophora; species Cercophora samala. The sequence goes on along the minus strand of JAULSY010000193.1, from coordinate 28,158 downwards.
CAATGACCGCGCGCCAAAGGGCTGGGCCAGGAAGATGTCTAGAATGTGGGACATGACAGCTGCTGGGTTGGCTATCCGGATCGCGTTCTTCATGAGGGTGTAGGGGATCAAGGAATGGATCCTCTTCGCTTGGGCAAACAATTCTGGTGAGTTGTCTTCGGCGAGGAAGAGATGGTATATCGTAGCCGCAACCTCGATGCGCAGCCATTCGGCGAATTTCTGATACTGTAAGCTGAGGTCTTGGATTGTCTCCTTGTCCTTGATCTCCTTGAAAAGCATCGTCAGACCATTCCGTTCAACAATGTCTTGCCGGAATCTGCAATGAAGTTAGCTTTCCGTCTCGACAATGCTCTGCAGCAAACTTACTGCTCCATGTAAACATCCAACTCTGCCGCGCGTTTCCTCGCAATCTCATAGAAGCGCTTCTGTTCCTCCACCCGTTTCTTATCCAAGTTCTTACGACGGATGATGTCCTCGACATCCGCATCCGTAAGCTTGGTAGCTGGGCCCGTCAGGAACTCCTCCATGGACTTGGTGGTCGCAATTTGTGGGTTATGAAGCAGCGAGCGCAAGAATGCGCGCAGCGACACTCTCTGGTTCTCCCGCCATAATACGACGTTCTATTCAGTGTCAGTTGCGGTCCCTGAATTTCCCAGTCTCAACAAAAAAACTCACCTCTTCTTTCCTCGAACTCAACAACCCAGGGCTATTGGGTCTCCCGTCCACCGAAACCCTCGGTGAGAGCCTTCCACTCCGTTGATCTATCAGGTACGTCGTTAACTTGCTGTTGCGTCGCGAAGTCAATCGTGGTAGAGACGAACCTTTTACCGAAAGCAGTCTCGAAGCTGTCTCGCCTTGGTGACTGAAACTGTCCCTTGCTGGACTACTCGGTGGCAACTGTGTCGACACGGATGAAATGGAAGAAGTCTCCGAACCCTTGTCCCCACTGACACTATCCGTCGTGGTCGTCGTATTGGACTTGTTCTTGTTCGGCAGCGTCGGCAGCACCTTTCCAGGCAGCTCAGTCCTCAGGTTCTTGTGCAACTTAGCAAAGTCCCCATACCGCCGACCAATATACTGCTCCATCCCGCCCTTACGCTTGACTCGAAGCAGGAATTCCTGTTATCCATTCTGGTTAGTACTCGAGAAACCACCCAAATAGGGAACCCGGGGGAAACCTACGGCATGCTTGTGTTGCCTGATATTCCTCCGGGCGGTCGTTATCCTGACCCCGGCAACATTGACATCCCACCCGTTCAGGTAGTTACCCTCCGGCATCGACGCCAAAACACCCGTATCAATCGCATTGGCATCAACAATCTCCAGCTCGGAGAACCGAATCCTCTCCTCAAAACCAGAAGAAGTCGGCACCCCAGACACCATCATCAGCTCCACCATCTTCTTGGCCTTGACGGCAAGCTTCCTCCTCTTGGTTTCTTCTAGTCTGTCTTCTGAGGAGGAGATGCCTTTGCTGGCAAAGGACTCGAGAAACTACAACCCCATCACAAGTTAGCCTCCCGTTCTTCTACCACACCAGCCACCATCGTCCCAAAAAGAGCATTGCTCACCACTTGCAACTTGTCCTGCCAAAACTCCTTCTCCCTCGCCTTGTCCAGAAACGGAAACTCCCGAATGTGGTGCACAAAGATATATCTCAGAATCGGCAGCTCCGAGTCCAGCGGCGACACCTCCCCAAACGGCGACTTGAACGGCGCCCCGAATCGCCTCAGCGCGGTCGGTGAGTTGAGCTCCGATACTTCCCATTGTACTTGCTGGGAGATGAGTTCACGTTTCAGGTCTTTGGAGGTAAGAAAAAACAAAAAACGTTAGCCCGGCGATCAAGTAATCGTAGCACTAGACGAGGTAAAAAAAACTCCATGACGTAGCAACACAAAAACTCACAATGCTCCTGCTTCCCCGTCAAAGTATGCGCAGGCGACGGTGGCCCAGACGCAACAGCAGTCCCCTTCGCATCCGACGTCCTCACAGCAAGCGTGGTCTCCTCCCCAGGGCGAACCGCATGCCCATTCGTCGCCTTGTTCGTATCCTCCGTAGAAGAAGCCATTGCTAACACAAAGCAACCACAAGACCCTCCCTTTTAACAACTCCCAAATATTCCGTCTTTCGTTTCGCGCGCGTTCGAACTGGTGTCGATCAAGAAAACAAGTTTCCCCGTAGTTTTTGCAAACAGTTGGCAGAAAAGAAAGTAAGCCGGCCCAACCGTCTCTTGTTATTTCTTTTCTTTGAAAGGGGGGGAGGGACAGACTAAAGCCTAGAACCGCCGAACAGGGGTTGTCTGTGTGTGATGAATTATGGCGGGGTAATTAGATATACACAAGAGATTCCACCAAGCTTCTTGGGTGCTGTCTTGGATTTTCTCTTGGTTGCCCAACAACAACAAGGGGGGGCTTGGGTGGTTCCCAAAAATGGTATTCAGTACGAATCTCTCTCGCTGTTGCGGCGGTGCAAGAAACGGGTAGGTTGCGAGGTCGTTGTTCTAGGTCTAGCGGGAACAGCAAGATGTGCGGCGCGTAAACGTTTTCGGTTTTTGTTCGGTCGTTGGGGGGGGGAGAAGGAGCAGGCCAACAGCTTTCCGAATGACGACGGGACACGGCTCAACTTGCGTGTGTGTGTCTGAATAACAAATCGAGGAGGGATTCGAGTTGAAAGTAAAATATCTCTTCAAAATAAGTATAATAAACCCGTTCGTCTCGGATATTCGGCCGGCCTGTTTAATGGCGTAGTGTTAGGAATGAGGGGTCCAATGTAGGAGATATGTAGGTACGGAGGAAACGGGTAGTTTTAAAATGGAGATTGACACATGCAGCGCCTAAGCAACAAGCGGAAAAGGGCTGCCCAGATGATCCCAAGGGTCCGTCCGGTGATGGAGATATTTCTGTGAGCGCGAGCTTGGAAAACCACTTGGGCAAGGCTCAGTAGCACTTGGCAACATACACCACCCGAATGAAAGTCTTGGAATCACAACGCGAAGCCGGCAACCCAAGGCCGAAACAGATGTATCTCGCATTTCTGTCGCACAAGAGCGAGAGAGCTCTCCTGTGGTAGGTGAGGCTTGGCGCTCGAAACCTCTGGAGTGCCCCGCCAGTGCGACCCGATGACGCATGTGGTCTGGTGGCGCGGGTGCGCCAAGTCTACTGGTGATGACGTCCCCGCTGGGCTTTGAACATTCGCTGCAGAACACCAACAGAATTCTGTGCGGCCGGCAACTTTGCGCCGGTTTCACGACTACACTCCCTGGAATAGAGCAGCTAACACTCCACCACGGCCGCGCGTTTTTGCAACTACCAACCTTGGCTCATTCCATCAGCTATTGCAGATTTCAGACAAAAGTTGAAGTTGAAAGTGCCTGTGTTCCGAAATCCGATCCAACGGTGGAGCTATCAGAGGAGAGGCCTCACGGTGGTGGGGAATTATATCCTGGTAAGGTCGGAGCTCGCTTGTCCAACTGCCGATGAACCGATATCTGCTTGCTTCAAACCAGCTCCTGAGCTCCTGTCAGGGCCAACAGACACACACATCTTTGTAGTTAGGTTGGCATAGCTGGGTAGAAACTAGGCTTCAATAGGACTGCTTCTGTACCAGGTGAGCTTGGGTATCAATGCAAAAATAGAAGCCAAATGACCAAATCAAAGACATGCATGCTATGCTCCTTTCTTGACCCCCTTTCCTCCTTACAGCTCATCAAAAGCTCGCAGCATCTCGGTTGCGCGAGATGAGACCTCAGATGTTTCCGTCCAGTTCAAACCAATTTTATCCTTTTGGAGAGCTGTAGCCGTACCATCACCATCCGAACCCCACTGGTTTGCGGCGGTAGCCGCCAGCTGCTTCACCTCCCCATCCCCCGGCTTCTCCCGCACATACTGGGAACTGATGAGGAGCAGAATCAACACCAGACCAATGGTGGAAACAACCACCCACAGGGCCGTGAGCCGTTTCCTAACAGCCTCCCGCCACTCCCTGTCTGCGCGCTCCCAGCCCTCAACTCGGTCTCGGACCACATCCACACGGTCGCTCAGCGACTTGATGCTTTCTCGGCCTGTGCTTATGCGATTCTGCAACGACTCGATGCGCTGTTGCTGGTCCTCAAAGTTGCCGAGCGCATCCAACTGTGATGTGACATCTGCCACTAGTTCCTCGGCCTCAGCGCTGAAGCTGTGGTTGAGCTGGTTGGAGAGCTCGGCCAGCTCCTTGAGTGCTGCAATTGTGTTTTGAAGTGTCCCCAACTTTTCCTCCACCGAATAGTAGGTCTCGTCCAGGCGTCTGGTAGTCGTGCTCGCAAAGGTTTCTAACTCGGTAAGTGATCGTTGGAGTCCACTAGCAATGTGATGCAGCTGTCAGATGTCGTGTCAGGAGCTCATGGTGAAGTGAAAATAAAACCAACCTGTTTCTCAAGGCTGCTTTTTGCTGCTCCTTCACAAAGTCAATCTCAGCCGAGGGTTTCTTTATCGAGGCAGGTGTAGAAGTTGACACAAGTGTTGGTGCATGACTGGCGGGCATCCCTTCGTCGGCCGAGGCGTAGAGAACACTGGGTCGTCGACTTGGGTTTGGGCTAATGTTTGGGGTGCCTCCTGCGGACTTGGAGACCTCGAAGGGCTGTGGTGACGACCGTTGAAGCGAAACTGCCGACTGCGTAATGGGGCTGAGAGCGTCGCGCTCCCTTTCTCGAATGACGCGATGCGAATGGTGACGATGAAGACGGATTGGCGACGATATCTCGGAGATGGAGCGAGTTATTTGATGGCGCGAGCGCCCCGGGGAGGAGGCTTTAGATGTATCCAGGCCATATTGAGACATCGTCCTGTGATTAATTGGACTGAGTGGCCGCCGTCGCACAACGATAGTCCTCGCTTGACCTGGTTTCGATGCAAGCTTGTGAAGTTAGGCGGGAGTCAAAAGCACCGTGGTGGCTGCATTTGGTGTCTGGGCGGGGTGGGGCACAACCTGGTTGGTGGACAGAAGGGATCAGCTGTACGAAGTATGTCATACAGGGCATGTGATAACGCCTCACAGTCTAGAACATCTAAATAAGGAGATTCGCAAAGAGGGAAGCAGTAGAGTTCTTGGTTTAATAGATTCTCATAGCATCTTACTGTCTATGATGAGCCGTATACATGGACTCGGATAACAACAGCCAGGACTATATCCATGTCGGGTATGTCCTTGCATAACTCAGCCTGCAACAACAGGCCCGACAACAGTCTTTTGTCTTGGAGACGGTTGCTAGATTTTCATCCACGCAAGACCCGTACACCATGCGACGGTAGTGTGAACCTCGAGACCACCAAGCCCCTCCTCGTTCAGCCATATTCAGTTCCACGTCTTCGATTGTTGCTGGCGAGGGACGTCGGCCAGCCGTCCTTGGGAGTTGTGTCGGTGTCGTTTCCAGAGTATCGACGCACACTTGGGCGTAGGGGTATCGAATAAATCAAAAGGGTATCTTGCTCATAAATGCGATCACGAATTGATCAACTTGTTGCGCTTCTCCTTGCGCTTCAGCCTCTCCACCCGCTTCTTGTGCATCTTCTCGGCGATCTTTTCGTATCGTTCCTTCTCCTCCTTTGCTGCGCGCTTTGCCTTGAGGGCCTCCATTCGTGCCTGCAAATTTCCAGTTAGTATTGACTGTCGGCGTATTTCCAGTTTGTAAAGTGATGCGCACCTTGCGCTCTGCCTCCTTTTCCTCCTTCATCTCCTTCTCCTTTGCCTTCATAGCCGCCTGATCTGCTCTCGTCTTCACGCGCGCCTCGTATGAGGTCAAGCCCCTTGTCGGGCGGAACGCCTTCTTTGGGGCGTGCCATTGCTTGCCTGTGGTTGTTGTCAGTGATGCTATCGAGATTGACGGTTGAGAAGAGGAGAGTTTGAGGAATCGGAAATCGACGAACCATTTACGCGCATGCCCAAGGGCTTGCTTGCGGTGGCCGCTGGCGCCGAGACCGGCGTGGTTTCTATCGTTGTCGCAGACATTGTTGGTAGAGAGTGATGTGGGTAGGATGAAGCACTGAAGAATGGACGAAGCTCTTCACCCACAGGTCAGCTCTTGAAGGCGGTCAGCACATCTCGAAAAATCTAAGAATTTGGGCGGCAGAATTTCTAATCTTTTGCGGGGCAGCCGTTGTTGGCTGTGGGCCCCCTGGCACCCAGATCTCTTGGCGAAGCATCAGGGAGCCACATGTGGCTGTGCAAGTCCACGGTTCCCCTGCTTTCATTTCGCGGCATGTACGTAATCTGTAATTACGCTTTTCCAAACGACCGCAATTTCTTTCAGCAAACAATTCCATGGCCAATCCGAAAGCCCCTTCCAGTTTCCGCAACTCTGTTGCTTTTTTGCCAGGGGTCGATCCGCAATCGAGTCCATTTCTCCACCAGGGCGCGGAGGCGCGGGGTGAATGCAACGGCATCAGTCACGGAGTGGGATTGAATGGTGTTAGACTTCTTGAGGTTCTTGTTTTCCAATGCTGGATGAGCGACTCTCACTCAATTCGAGGATTCCGTGGATTGCTAGCATCATTGTACTAATCATTGTTCACAGTAATTCCCCAGGGAAATGAGAACCATGTGTCAACGCGGCCCGACCAGATTCCTCTTAGCAGAGCCTTTTTATATGACTAGGAACACTCAGAAACACCCGACATTGCTTCATCAACTTGGCATTCCATGACAGCCAACGACCGCTGGCGCAGGACCAGAACAATGTTCGAGTTTCTAGTTTGAGCCTCTTCAGTCATCCAGACCTGATCGCCCTCGCCCGGACTGGCTCGGTTCAAGACCGGCTTGTGGCGTACAATACCTGGAGGCTTTTTTTTTTCGATTCCCCTTGCTAATAAACAAACGACAACCGGAGGAGCATCCTTCGAGTTCAAGACCAACAGACTGTGGGTGTCACAAAATGGTACGCCAGTGCCTTCCGAGATGAGAGACCACAGCTGGCCAGCCTTGTGTGGTTGTCACTTGTCAGCAGCAATAGATGAGGCTTCGGGCTGTCAAACCATGAGCCCCGCCTGACATGTCATCCCCCCCCCCCCCCACCCCGACTGTCCTGATGACAGTTGATGTTGTCCTGACAATCCTGTGGGTGCGATGGTGGTGCACACATGCAGCAACTCGGTGTCGCCCTTGGCCTTACGGCGTCCGGCTGAATGTGCGTGGCGCATGCAGAGGCATCCGTGCCCACCTGGCTAGTCGGGCGTTTCGAGCTCACAGTGGACGACGGGATCGATCTAGCGACAGGGTCTAGCGTCGGCCTTCTGCAGGCCTAGGGAGTTCTATTATCCAGAGTCGACTGCCCGAACAGCGCATCAAAACAGCAACCTTTGAGCAACCATGAGCCAAGCTCAGGAACCGACGAGATAGGATACCGATTGCATGCAGACTGCAGTAGTTGCGGGCGCCAACTCAGGGCCTGTGTCCGGTTCAAAGGCCGATCTGTATGACTGTAGAAGCGAACCAGCACTTCGATCTTGAACAGTCCTACACATCGATTTCAGGGTGACATATCTGTATCAAACCTCGGATCTTGAGTGGAATCAAGTCTGAGCACAAACCTTGGTAAGGTATAGCCAGGCGTGCGTGATGCCTTGTGGAGGGCAGTCCATTCCACGCAACTAACAACTATTTCTTATCCGATGCTCCAACCCGCTCCGTGATAGTGATGAGGGTTTGGTTTGCCCTTCTACTATGCCACTTGACAGCATCGGAGGTAGAAGCCTCGTCGTTCCCTTGCCCTTCACCGCTCCCCGGTCTGCACACACACCAGATGGCAAGCATAACGCGGCGTTTATGCAGGAAGAAGCACAGTGTGCGCGGAATCCAGCCCACTGTCACTTGGCCAGGGGTATTCAGGAACGCTCCATCACCTGGCCTGTGGGCGGGCATCCCGGCTGTAATTTTGCGGGCCACAGGGACTTGGCCTCTTGTAATCATGAACAATAGCGGGGTACTGGACGCGACGGTGATGAGGCGCAGACAGTCGCGTAGCTCTCCATCTAATAATCCGGGGTGCTGCTGTATGTACAGTACATACAGGCAATACAAAAATTGCCTCGGGCACGGAACAATGGCGAAGGGACATCTCGAAGATGGCATCAAGAGACGGAGAGCGGCACCTGAGGGCCAGATTTCAGTGGCGGGATCTTCCAGATTCATCCGAGCAATCGCCTGTCCACAGGAGCCTGGCAATCACAGGTTGAGACAGGATCTGGGGTAGCAATCTGTGGTTTGGATACCTGTTCCTGAAGAGGCACATATGCAAGTGACTGTCTGTTGCTGTACGCGATCCCCTCTCCGCTGCGACTGTATGTAGCATCGGCCTCCAGGAAGGGAGCTGAAGGTGTTCAGGACTCTCTGTTGCCATGGGATGATTGGCGGGTGAATTGTTGGTGCTCGGCATTACTTTGTTTGTAGTGTAGTGTAGTTACTGTCGTCCATGCCATACAGTACATCTAGTAATCTACAGGAAGCAGAGCCTGGAAAGTCGAAAGAGAGATATTTGAAACGGAGCAGCAATCGGTTTTGGGGCAAATCAGGAGCGTCTTGGCTGCTTCTTCTGGCGTGGACAGCTGGGATGAACAGCGAGCCTGTGTTCATATCCTGGACCCACTCTGCCCCAAACCTGTCCTTTCCTCCGCTCCCGCGCGCGCCCAGGCTCACCACGGTATGAGTTCCGGTGGTTGCACTGTTTGCACTCACGCACTAGGCCCCCACCCGCACTTTTCTCTTTGGTTGTGTTGTGTGCTCGGTTCACCTCATCCTCTTTACCACTCCCAATCTCCATCCTCTTTTCCCGCGTCCTCTTTCCTCACCACCGCCCGTCGCTCTGTCGACCCCCCCCAAACAACTTGGTTCAATTCCGGTGGCAGATCTCGAGATTTGCGCTGGGTTGGCCGTCCACTCCTTTAAAAAAAATCGCATCGCCTTGGATTCTCTGGAAAACTCAGCGTTTTGCTGCTTAATTGTTTGTTCGCTGCCCTTTCCAGTGCCCTTTGCAGCCATTCCCGAGATCCCGATTGACGGTGAGTTTACACCTCTGCGCTCTCCGCCGCCACCACCACCCACCTCACTATCGAGGGAAACTCAATTACATTTCTTCTCCCCTGCCCTGGTCTTTGCAATCGCTTCAATTGCCTCGATGGCTTATTGTCGCGATTGATTGTTCTAACACGCTCTTTGTGTCCGGTGGTTCCGGTGGTTGCTGACCCCCATGTAGATCTCAGGTTGCAAACTGTCTTTAATCATTTAATATTCACGACCAGACGTCCAACTCAATCTGCCCGGTTGAGTCCTTGATCGCACACCTCGGTATTCATCAACCTTGCCGAGCGATCGACTTTATTCTTGACGTCCCCATGTCAGTTGCTTGGGACTGACCCTGCCATTCGTTTCTGGTGCCGCAGAGCGGCTTTGAAAAGATGGCAACCACATTCGGTTCCGACATGATGATCGATGCTCCCACGGCGGATGGTCTCAATCACCTCACGATGCTTCGGCTTGCGGATTCCACAAACCCTGACGCCATGGGTCCCCAAGATGACTATTCTTCCAGCCCACAGACATCGCCGAGAACGATCCCGCCTCCTCCAAACCCGCCATTCGTGTTTCCAGCACGACCTTCCTCGTCTTCGGCTTCGGCCCCCTCTACTTTCTCACGAACTACAGGAAGACGGCCGCGGTCTGCGATTGAACCTCATATCGCTGGGTTGGACTTGACCAAGGAGATCGACAATCACAAGCTTCGGACGCCGGCGCTTCCCAATTTCTCGTTCAACCCTGGCGCCTCTTTGTCGTCCACCCTCAGTCCCGAAAGCGCCTACCTCAGCCCTGCTCAATCCCCCTCTGCTCCTAGCTCCCCAAGAACAGCTGCTACTCGACCTGGTGGTCATGGACATCGGCGCGGCGGAAGCGAATTTGTCGGAGGAAAGCTTCGTGATGGGGAGGCAATCACAATCACCAATGTCAGCCCGACGAAACCAGAAAGCGGAATGGCCTCACCGATGTTGCAACCAACAAGGCAGCGGAGAGGTCACGCCCACCGTCGATCTGCCGCCATATCTAGCCACGATCTTTCCTCCATCATTCTGCCGCCGGCAAATCCCAACTTGAGGGGAGGCAGCGCTCCTGCTAGCCCTGCCTTTCCGACCCGCCCTGGTGGACAGGACTTCCCGACTGCCGAGCAGGGCAGGAAATCAGAGCCGAACATTGGATCTACATCGGAGGCAACCACTGACTCCGTTGATGTTCCTATGGCCGACGCTGAGCGCAACACCAAGCCACAAGCGAGAAATCGAGTGGGATTTTCAGACACGTTGGAATATATTCCCAGACCTCTCTCCCTGGTCTCCAGTGACGCCTCCAGCACGGCTACCGCTCGCCCCGGCCACTCTGTCTCGGGCAGTATCTCTTCTCTCATCTCGCTCACTACCGGTGAACGGGATTTCAGCACACCTCTAACATTCAGCGGCCCAGCTGCAAAGCTGAATGACAGCCGGCCCAGCACAGCTGGGGCAGTGCTGGAGAACACCTTGAATGCCCAGGAGGAGGATCCTACTCCATCCTCACCAAGGAGACGAGGATCCATCCCGTTCTTGGGTGCCATTCCTCCAGTTCTTCCTCACAGCCCGGCAACGCCCAGCCCGACTCGGTCCGTCAAGAAATGGGCCTTCTTTGGTCGCGATGGTCGTGATTCACAGGCAGCAGCGTCGCCCACGCGTTGCCAAGCAGACAGCCCTCTCGCCTCCAGCTCCCATGTGGTGAATCCTCCAACTCCTGAGCGCGTCTCTGCCGAAAAATTCGTGGACGACATGGCTCTCGAACCGGATGTGGTCCTCAACAGTATGAAGCCGCTTACCAAAAAGAGAAGCAAGAAGCAAAAGAAGGTCAAGACCTGGGCTGGAACGATTCTCTCTCGCAAATCCAAATATCGCTACGGCAAACAGAAGAGGAGAACCCCAACACCCCCTCCACCTCGGTTCCTGGAGGAAGTCGATGCTCTCCAGCATGACTCGGGCTATACGGCGACCGATGCTCAAACCACGGTTCCCATTTTCACCGTTACCGAATCCCCAGATACAGGAGACTTCCAGTCTTGGACCTTTCCCAAACCTGTTTCCGTCCCTGACGAGGATATGTCGTATCAAATGATTGACCTTGATGCGGCTCTTGGTCCTTTCAATACGCCCCTCCCTCGCAACCCTGAATGGGAGGCCGCGCAAAGAGCCGGTGGCAACGTGAAGAAGCAGCTTCACAGCGCAGCCGGCATGAGCCGCTTTACCGGTCCAGGTATGCACTATCACCATCGCCGTGCGGAAAGCGCACCAGAGATGGTACCCTTTGAAGGCGGCAGGCTTGGGTTCAAGCGTTTTGGAAGCAGCTCTACCATGGCGGATGTGTTTGAAGAGGATGAGGAAGAGGAAGACAGTGATTCCGGCAGGAGCTCAACTGGACAGTCTACACCGCTAGTTGAGACCCCTCTTGTGGAAAAGGTGGAGGGTACAAGTCTTGCTACTGAGGCGAAGCCTTCTCCGGTTATTCCTCAGGAGTCTCCCCTTGGCAGGACCTCTCAAGATGGAGAGAAAGGGATGGCATTCCTTACTGTGGCGCCTGATTACACAATGGGCTCGGTGAACAACGACACTACAGACGCCGCTCCCGCAGTTGCCCCTGGCACACCGAGAAATTCTTCTTCGATTCACGGCGGTTACTCTGGGTCTACAACTCCGTCACCACGTCACATTTCCCGGCCCAAGGATCTGGCACCTGTCGACGTTGGGCCACTGAGCCTCCCACCATCTTCCCTCCCCCCTATCAGCCCATTCTCCATGACGCAGTCCTCGGCGTTCCCATCGCCGCGCACGCCCATGTCATATGATGCCCATCGGATCTCGACAGCGCCGTCATCGATCACGGAGGACAACTTCCAGTCGCTACTTTTGGGTGAGCCTGGCCCGGAAGTGCGAATCTCGGTCGATGACATTCCCTCGCTCACCAGCAGCAACTCGACCATGACGCGCGAAAGCCTCTTTCCTCAACACCCTCAGGCGAGAAACCCGCCGTTGCACGACCTGCCGCGGCCGGCTTCATTCACCTCCACTGCCTTTGGGCGAAGGCGTTCCAGTCTGGCCAGTTTGAGCCGCTTGATTAGCAGCTCTCACGGCGAGCGGAGCAAGCTGTCGATGGAGGTTCCTTTGGACAGCGAGCCGGAGCAGAAGGCCAAGGTCAGCAAAACCAAGAGGCTGAGCCGGATGGTGAAGTTCTGGAAGCCCAAGGAGAATGAGACGGCTTGAGGTGTGTGCCTTGCCAGCATAGGCTTCGCGCAACCCTGATGGATGGCTTGATTATGAGGTCGCAACGATCAAGGCTCTTATTTAGGGAATGAATTACAAGACACACTGGTACTCGCTCGTTACTCGCGTGGCTTTTGAGTACTGGGAACTTATGTAGGATTATGACTTGAGGGTGAGGTTTCTAATTCGGGGAGCATGGCGTTGTTTACTTTTTTCTTCTTTTTCTTTTTTGTTTGGTCGCATGAGAACCAGGTTGCATGGAAATTGTAGATGAATGATCTCGATTGCCAAAGTTTGCTTGTGTTCTTGTTCTCTCTTGTTTTTTGTTTTTTTGGAGGAGGCTAGGGGCGAGGACATGATGGGTGATGGACATATGATTCACAGACTTGGGGGGACGATGATTCTGATTCTCTGGACATATCAAATGCGTACAATGTGTCGGCCATAGCAAAAAGTAGTTAGGGCGGTCAACGCACTTGATATACAATGAGGTCGACGCACGTTTCCGAGTTTTGTAGAGGTGTGAAGTGACGACCCCTTTTTTTGTCGCTGTATGATCGGCCCGCTTCCCGCTCAGGGGGGGATTCGGGGGCTTGGGTTGATGAAAACCATGCACTGTGCTCCGGGTCCCAGGGCGAGGTTGTGAATGTGGACGGTGCGAGGGTGCCTCGGTAATTCTGGGCCGTGCCCAGGGCACGTTCTTCGGCAGTTTCAGCGGGTCCGATGGACGGAGGCGCGAGCGTGCGGTGTGCCGTGTGCTGTGTTCAGCTGAACCGAGCTGCTGCTGCTGAGTGGGAGCTGAACTGAACCGTGACAGGCCGTTGCTGAGATTAGCAATCATACACATTTCCAACGACGACGACGACGACCACAACGACACTAGCAAGAGGGGACAAAATCCAGTCACGATACCATTTAAAGAAGAAGCGTTGCTTTTTGCAAAAGGGTCTCGTTGTTTTATTGCTAGCACCACTATTTACAGCCAGCGCATCGCATCGCATCGCATCGCATCGCCATCATCCACTTTTGCCTGTCCGTCGCAATCCTGTCTGTGTACACAACGCACCTGGATATACATCTTACCTCCCTTTCACCCGGTATTATCTTTCCACCAACGGGTCTTCTTCGATTTGGGCAGGCGACACTTCTCCCCTGACAGGAGTTAACAACAACAACAACAACAACAACCACCACAACAACGAGAAGAGAGAGAGAGAAAAAAAGACCATGTCCTCCCGATCAAAACCATCGTCATCATCCTCAACGGCGGCATCCTCAGCTCGAAACGCCATCCGCCGCCTAGCCAAAGAATTCGCCTCTGTGCAGCAGTCCCAACCCTCAGACGCTGAATCAGGAGGGGAGATAGAGCCCGGGATCGAGCGCCTGGGCCCCCCGGATCAGAACGACCTCCTGCACTGGGAGGCGGTGGTGAACGGGAGGGGTTTGGGGGGTGGTTATGCTGGTTTGTCTCTTGTGGGGGGGGGGGGGGGGGGGGGGGGGGGGGGGGGGGGGGGGGGGGCGGGGGGGGGGGCGGGGGGGGGGGGTGAACGGGTGGGGTTTGGGGGGTGGTTTTGGTGGTTTTTCTCTTCTCCCCCCCCCCCCCCCCCCCTATTATCCAAAATACAAAATACTAAATACTAACAAAAAACAAAATAATACAGAAGGCAGATGGCTCCTCAAAATCAACATCCCCCCCACCTACCCCCTCTCCCCGCCCGAGATCCGATTCGCCACCTCCATCGTCCACTCCAACGTCAAGCTGGAGACGGGCGAGATCTGCCTCGACCTGCTCAAGGACGCGTGGTCGCCGGCGTATAGTGTGCTGGAGTGCGTCAAGGCCGTGAGGATGCTGCTGGATCATCCCGGGGTGGACTCCCCGCTGAATGTGGATGTGGCGGCGTTGCTGAGGGAGGGGGATGAGAGGGGGGCGAGGGGGCTGGTGGAGCTTTGGATTGGGGATCAGCCTGGGGGGAGGTATGAGGGTGAATAAGGGGGGGACAAAGGTGTTGGATGGGGATGAGGATGGACGAAAAGGGAGGGTGATGGGTGTTGAGCAGGATTTCAAAGGGTGATACAAAGGGCAGACTATCACGACTATTTTCAACGGGTTATAAGGGGGGGCAAGGGAGCGATATCGAATTGTAATAGCCGCTTGCGCGGAAGCGTTTCAAAGGTAGCAAGCAGGGTGTTAATATGGTTGAATTGGGTTCTAAAGAGATACGGATCGTCGATTCTGGAACTCTGGTCTACAAAGTACGGAGTGGAATGATAACAGGACTAACACCATGGGGTCTTGCAAACATCTTCCACGAAAACACATGTCAAATGCTGTGGACCATAACAACACAACACTCCCAATCATAAGCTTAAATCATGGCATGTGGTATCTGTACAACTTTCTAAAAAGTTCAAAAGACAATCCCTCTTCCCCCTCCCCTCCCCTCCCGCCCCAAGTCTCCATGATGTTTGTTTGCAATTGACTGTTTTCCCGTCCCGGTTTCGTTATTCTCTATGTTTTTGTAGACCCCTCCTCCCAGCTCCCGCATTTACATATGATAATGACTAACCAAAAAGTCGTATGAATGGTTGCTGCTTCAAAATGTCTCTCTTCCTCTCTCTGTCTCTATAAACACACACAACAAACTACTCATTATAGCCTCCACATCCCCCTCCCGCCGCCCAAAGTCGAGCAGTACTTTCCAAAGCTTGGTCATTAAAAAACAAAGAACTTTTTGACCAGTCCCGTCCGCTGCAGTGCTACTGTCTGTCTGTCTGTCTGCTTTTGCTGTATCCGCAACGTTTCACTCGTTGTAGTGGTAGACCTATCTTCCGTTAGCACAGCATTTCACTTAAACCCCCCCCCCATAAGACCCCCCCCCCCTAGAAAAAAAAAAGAAAGAAAAAAAAAAAATACCTTATAATTAGGCAACCCAAAAGGCTGCCACCCCAACCTCTTCGCCATCTTGGCAAACCCCTCCGTCTCGATCAAGTGGTAAAACGAAAAGGGCGGGAACATGGCCCCGTCCCGGTGCACGTCCGCCTTGACCAGCAGCGCCGCGCCCCCCACCCCGTCCAGCGGCACCGTCTCCTGCCTCAGCCCGTCCGCCTTGTGCATGTACGCCATCAGCGCCCGGTACGTGGCCATGTCGGCGTACCCCTCGAGCAGGATGTCGTCCGGCCCCATCTTCTTGGCCAGCTCCACCGCCGTCGGGCTGTCCTGCCAGTTGTTGAAGTCGTACGGCCGCTCGTCCATGGCCTTCTTCTCCGTGTTGTAGAACCGCTGGAAGCAGTTGGGCGCGATGACGGGCTTGTTGTGGGCGGCCAGGTCCTGGATCAGGTCGGGGGGCGTCTCGATGACGTCGGCGTCGAGCCAGAGGACCCACGAGGTGGCCGGGCCGAGGGTGGTGAACAAGAGCGAGTTGCGGGCTTTGGCCATGGCGGCGCGGCGGACCTTTTGGTTTTGGATCTTGTGCCGCTCGGCTTCGTCTTGGGACTGGAGGGGGGGGTCGAAGTCTTGCCGGAGGATGATGATGCTTTTGAACCGGTCCTTTTCCGGGCCCGACTTTTGCGTTTTGGCGATTTGCTTCTGGAGCTCGGTTGTCGCGGCGTTGCCCTCCTTTGTCTTGGGGAGGATGAAGCCGAGGGTGATCAGCTCGTGAGGGTAGGAGAGCTTCAAGAGGTTGTCCCAGTACTGCTGGTAGAAGCGGGCCATGGGGGTGAGGAGGAGGATGTTCTCCCGGTTGCCCAGCGGGTCGCTGGTGATGGTGACATTGTTGAGGTTGTAGTGGGCGACGGGCGGGGCCTTTGGTTTCCCTCCGCCGGTGGACTTGCGGAAGGGAGAGGTGGGCGGTGATAGCGGGTGAGATGCTGCGCTGGCTTTTCTGGAAGCAGAGAAATCAGGGGCCGAGGAGCCTATTAAAAAGTATAAAACAAGAATGGTGAAAACGGCGCCGATAGCGAGAGTAACTGGGCTCGCCTTCTTGAGGCGAACCGGCCCCAGTGGACGCGCCATGGGCTCAGATATAGGATGGATCAACTCGGCGCATAGAGTTGGTCGTCGTGATCCCTGTGTACGTTGCGTTGCGTCGTCACCGTCTGTAGACTCGAACTTGCATCGAAGAAACTCCCAACGGGCGGCGCGCACCCAAATGGAGAGGCTTGGCGAAATGGATGGATGATGTTGAAACCACAGGCCGCAGGATCAAATATCGAGTTCGTGTCCTAGTTGGTGGCCGCTTATTCACCAAAGAACTGGCGATTCCTCGTCAATTGGCAAAAAATGTTCCAAGTCGACGGGAGGTGGACGATGGACGGTGGACGATTAGGATCTGGCAAAGGCGAACTTCGACAAGGACAAGTGCCTGGGTTAATTAATGGCAAGGGGCGGACTTGGCACACTACTACCAGGTAAGGTAGGTATGTACTGTACACTACGTGTATGACCACCAGTTGCTCAGATGGACAGGAAGAGGGACCCTGATCGATCAATGTGTCTTGTATTCAGTGTCTTGAATTCTTTTCATCAGCGAGTCAGCCAAAAAGCATGGCCATGCTTCAGCCCCGAAGGCCAGCCTCCATCTCAGGGTCTGGCCGTTATAAAAAAACAACCAGCCAGGGACTGTTTGCACCAGCCCAGCAGTCAGGGGCTTTGCTGGCGTGGAAAGTGCCGTAGGTAACTCAGCTCCGCTAAAAACCGAACCAGGTTCCAGGGTAAAACACCGTCATCCACACTGTCTGTGCACTGTGGACCTGGGGTGAGCTGCGTCAACGGCAGGCAGCCTGAGCCTTGCGCCAGAGCTACATACAACGCAACTTAAACAAACCCCATATCCAAACCATCACTTCAAGCAACAGCTGTAGAAGCAACACATCGCCAACAAGCTCACCACCAACTCGTTCGAGCACGTTACCGTCAGACCAACATATTCTTCGCACCCATCTTCAAGCTGCACTATCCGCAATGTCGATAGTGCCCATCATCACCTTCAAGGCGGGCCTCTGCCAGGTCGACGTTCGTCTGGTCCTTCTTGTCCCGAGCTACCCCCCACTTTACTGACGATAGATCAGCACAACTCCAAGCCCTACAAGATTGCGCCCGACTCCAGACCTGGCTATATCTATCTGTACTCAGAAGATGGTATGCCAACCGCCCATTCCTGCCGCAAATACCAACTAACACAAGCTACCCTCAGACCTTATCCACTTCTGCTGGCGACCCAGAAATGCCCCCCTCGACGAGCCCGAGCTTGACCTCGTGATGGTCCCAACCGACGGTCACTTCACTCCTTACAACACCCGCAACCCCAGCGAGCCCTCGGCCAAGACCAACGGCCGCATCTTCGTCCTCAAGTTCACCTCATCCTCCCAGAGACACCTTTTCTGGCTCCAGTCAAAGCCACAGGGTCAGAGCGGTGACCCCGCCTGGTTCAGCCCCAGGGATCTCAAGATCGGAGAGATTGTCGACCAGCTCTTGCAGGGCGAGGAGGTGGATGTGACCCGTGAGCTGGCCTCGGTCAGGAACAACAACAACAGCGACGACAGCCGACGTGATGAGGAGGACGAGACGATGGAGGATGTTGAGGGACACGGCGATGCCCATGCTCACCATCGTGGTGGCGGTGGAGGTGCTGGTCCTGGAGCTACTGGGGGGGACTTCCGGCAAGAGGGCGAGGACTCGAGAGAGGGAGGCGCTGATGGTGCGAGAGCGTAGGTGACAAATCCTTATCTGCATGGCTTAATGATGGGTTTCTGGCGCAAGAGGATAGACAAGCTTGCAGATAGCATGTACTTTCCTAGCCTTGGCCGGCAAAGGGCCTACAAAGAATGCGAATTTCTGGCGTCCACTCTTCACTTTATCTTCTGAGCACCATCCTTTGAGCAAGTGCTGATGTGTTGTCTTTTACAGGGCAAGCAACAATGCAAACAACGACGCTGCTGACGCGGTGCGGAACTTCCTTGCCTCGATTCAGGCCAATCAGAAGCACGGTGGAGGTGGTGGTCAGTCGGCCCAGGGCAAGCTTTATCCTCTGCTCAATGATCTGCTCGAGCCATCGGCTACGATCCCTATGCTCGACTCGGCGTCGGATGAATACGTCGACAACTTGCTGAGCTACCTCCCACCCATGGTGCTGGTTCTCTCACAGCAGGGCGAGAACGGTGATGACATCGACAAGGAGCCCAGCGCGGAGGCAGTAGAGGCTGCCAAGCAGGCCATGAGCTCTGGGCAGAAGCGAGCTCTCCTGAAGAAGGTGCTTCGCAGTCCTCAGTTCACGCAAAGCTTGGTGAGCCTTACATCTGCGCTCCGGGATGGCGGCCTGCCTACCGTCGCGGCTTCTTTGGGAATTGCGGTTGAGAATGGCGGTCTTGTGAGGGGCGGGTCTGTACCCTTGGGTGGTGGCGATGCTGTTGAGGCTTTCGTTGAGGGAGTAAAGAAGACAGTGCAGAAGAAATAAATGTGCCTAGAGGGGTGGTCTTGGCTGCGGAGTTTGGAGTTATCGGGGGGATGTGAATAGTCGTCTCAGCTCTCTAGTTGAGCCACGATAAAATAGGCATGTGTGATGGTAGTAAGACTGCACCTTGCATGATATGGAAAGGGGTTAAACTGCGTAAACAAACAGTGCCAGCCCGATCTCCGGGCCAGCCTCAATGTGGGGTCGGAGCGCCAAGGCTGATGTACCCCAGGTTCTTGTCGCAAGCGGCGCAACGTCATTTCAATGCGGTTTCGACTTTCTCTCAAAAAAAAAAACATTCCGCGTCTCTCAATTCTTTCTTTCACTTTTAACAGAATCAATCCATTTCCGAACCACATCCGTCATCATGGCCGCCGAAGCCGAATACTGGACGTTCCCGACCGACAAGGACCAGTTCGATCAGGACGAGCGCATCTCGTTTTCGAGACTCGACAACAAGTACATTGCCGTTCAGGACGATGGCACCGAATACGAGTTTGACGAGGGCCTCCGACGCTGGATTCCGATAATGGACGAGGCTTTGATTGAGCAGCAGCAGAGGGGGTACATGGTTCCCGGCGTTGACGATGATAACGACGGGCCATCACAGAGCAGAAAGAGAAAGATGGGCCATTCGAACGACCGCGAGGTAAGCTGCCGCGAGCGCACACCACCAACACTACCACCACCACCACTTTTGCAGCATCGGCTGTTTTGCCTACATTTTCTCCCTTCCCCACATACCTCTATGCTTTTATCCTCTTTCACCTCTTTACCTCCATGAAGATGTTTCCATACACACAAAAGAGAAGGAAAGACACGTTTACCACACACCGAGAGATCAAAAACAATAAACAAACCTTTTTACCGAATTTTTGTTCCCTCTCTCTCACTCACTCTCTCTCACTCTCTCTGGATGATACCAAAAACCAAGAAAGAAAAAAAACCACTACAAAACCGGGACAAAACACTGACCAACTGCTTTAACCTTTTTTTCTTTCTTTCCCCGCCAGCAGGATTCAAATGAAGCAAACAATCAGGTCCCCAAAAACAACAACAATAACAAGAAGAAACAACGCCCCCCCCCGCAGCCAAAGCAAAACACGGCCGTCTACGTCACCAACCTCCCACCGGACGCAACAGTCGAGGAGGTGGCCGAGCTGTTTTCGAGAAAGTGCGGTGTCATCGCGGAAGAGATCGACTCGGGCAGGCCGAGGATCAAGATGTACACGGACGGGGAGGGCAAGTTCAAGGGGGACGCGCTGGTGGTGTTTTTCAAGCCGCAGAGCGTGGACATGGCGATCATGCTGCTGGACGACACGGACTTTCGGTTTGGGCAAGGGGGGGATGGTGGGCCGAAGATGAGGGTGCAGGCTGCGGATATGAGTTATAAGAAGGTCAAGTATGATGAGGCGGCGGCGGCGGGGGGGGGTAATAGTGGTGGGGGTGGGAGTGGGAGTACGGCAAAGGATGTTGTTGTTGGTGTGGTTGACAGGCAGGCGGAGAATAAGAGGGCGAATCAGGACAAGCAAAAGATTATAAGGAAGACGCAGAAGCTGTCGGCCAAGTTGGCGGATTGGTCGGATGATGAGGAAGGGGGGGAAGGGGGGTTGGTGGTGGGTGGGAAGTGGGACAAGGTGGTTATTTTGAGGCACATGTTTACGCTGGAGGAGCTGGAGGAGGATCCGGCTGCTTTGTTGGATATCAAGGATGACATTCGGGAGGAGTGCGAGACGCTGGGGAAGGTGAATAATGTCATCTTGTACGACCAGGAGGAGGAGGGGATTGTGATGGTCAAGTTTGGGAGCCGGGAGGCGGCCGAGAAGTGTTTGCAGAAGATGCACGGGAGGAAGTTTGATGGGAGGACGGTGGAGGCCTTTTTTGCGACGGGGAGGGAGAAGTTTAGGAAGAGTAGGGACGTGACGGAGGATCAGGAGGAGAGTGATTAGGAGGGTAGGTAAAGGGGGAGGGGACAGGGGTATGATTTTGGGTACCTAGGGGTTAATCAACGGCAGTTCACAAGGATATGTATTTAGGGATGGGGGGGGGGGCTAACAGATTTTATTCCCTACCACCGATCGACGCAATTGAACCCAGAACAAAGGCACATTAACATCGTCGATTGCAAAAATATCTCTTTTTTTTTTAGGTTTTTGGGCTTTTATATGCATCTCACAGGGAGATCAGAACTTGGGTAGGTAGTGTATTGTATGTCAACATCACCAGAGGAAGGCAAAATGGCGGATGACAACATAATTATTACTGAAATTAAGGGGGGTCTCTATCATTCGATCACATTGATCCTCCTAACTAGCCAGGAGACTTTCTTTCGAGTGTCCTAGACGCAACTGCACTGCCGCAAGCAGTTGTAAGCGGCCGGGGTGCCGGCCGTGATGACGACGCCGATGGTGGCTTTGCAGAAGACGGTCTCGGCTGCGCACTTTGCCGTGTCGGCGTCGATGGAACCGGTGCCGGCGTCGCACCGGAGGGTCCGGATGACGTTGCTGTCTTGACGGGGGGAGACGAGGGGGGAGGCGAGGGCGGATTGGCCTAGGGCCAGGAGGGAGGTGGTGAGGGGGAGGAGGGGGAGCTGGTGGGTGTTGTTGGTTAGCTTAAGGTAATGGATGGGGTGATTAGAAGGGGCGGGGTGGTTGATGAGGAGTGGTTTGTACCTTCATTTTTTGGGGGGATAATGGGTTGTGAACGTTGGGTTGTTGGGGTGTGATGAGATTGGAGTATGCGATGATGCTGATTGACCTGTCTGAGGGAGGTTGAGGTGAGACCCAACTTGTGTCTTGGGGAACCTTTTTATGCTTCCTTGCAGGACTGGGACGGTTGATGATGATGATGAACCCATCTTTCATTCCAGTCGAGCTAACCTTTTTACCCCAGAGAGATAAGAAACCGAATGCGTGGTTTCTACATTCCTCTTATGTGTGCGAGAGAGAGAGAGGGCTTTAGGGTTATCTGTTGGCGATCTCCCGTTGAGAACAATCAATTCTTCATACTTGGGGGGGGGAGGGGGGGTTTCCAAACGGCTGGTTTCGCTCTTTGGGGTGTCGTCTTCTCGGTCTTATTGTGGGATCAGTTTGGCAGACAAGGAACCTAGCTGGCAATCCATTCTTTACAGGTGTAGCAAGCAGCCAACGGGCACGATAGCCTAGGAGATGAAGAGGATCCAGGTAAGGTAAGTGTCAAATGATGTGATGTGCATTCGCCCGTCTCTTAAGTGGATTCGCCGACCTGCCTTTGCCTCGTATACCTGGTACCAAACATGCTCTTTTCTCCGGACTCTGCTTGCTCGTCACCCTTTCCCAATTGCACCGAAAGCTGAAAGCCCCAGGAAGAAAGTCAAGACCATTACCAGCATTTGCATATTTTAGAGCAGCTATAGGAACTTGACTCGTCAGACTCGGCGGTCTCCGTGATGACCTCACCATCGTTGCAGCCGGTTCCAGAAGCGCGACAGGGTTCGGTAAAGTCGTAGAGGAAAGGGGCGAGGTCGGGGGAACTTGTGTCTTCCCAGAAGCAGCTGAGCAGCGAGCCGGACTCCTGGCGTTGGAGCAAGTCTGGTTGGGAAGCCCCGTTCGAGCCGACGGGCGAGGCCGAGGTTTTCTGTCCCAAGGCTGAAAGGGAGAGGATGCTGGTGAGGAGGGAGAGCTATGGGGGGGGGGGGGGGGTAGACTGTTAGTCGTGGAGGTGAGTTGGGATTGGGGTTAGGATGAGATGCTGTGGATTAGGATGGTATATACCTTCATTTTGAGCTAAGGGGGCGGTTAACAAAGCGATACCCGGGTGTAAGAGGGGAGATCAAACTGTCTGTTGTTTAAGGTAGTGTCCTGCCCTGAAGGGTTATCTCAGGGTGATGGCGTTCATCTCTTTATATATCAAACTTCTGGCTCTGCGTGTTCTTCATTCCAGTCCGGTTGGTGAAGAATGTGTCAACTCCCCAAAGTTTCTCAAGATCTCTGGTCAGGTTCACCACCACACACTTGTTCCTAGTTACAGCCCCGTGCTTTCTTGTTTTCCATCCACCACCCCTAACAAGACGAGCACTGTCCCAAAGCCTATGCCCTCCTACAGGTGCAAAACGATCTGCAACCACGATGGTTGAGCGTACTTCCCTCCCCATTTACCTTGGTTCCATTTTCATCGCAATAGAACCCAAGTTGCCGACATGTCTCAGCGCCATCCACTTCCGCGCCCGCTCCCCCTATGGCTACCACAACGCCGCAGGACAGTTGATAGGTAACAGCGTCCTGGCGTTTGGCGGGTTGTGCTTCAAAGGAAGGGGAGGTCGCAACGGATGCCAGGGGCGAGGCCAGTGATTGTTGCGAGGTGCATAGTGCCAGGATGGACATGGCTGTGGTGTGGGACGAGATCGCGCAAAACGAAGGTGAAAATATAATAAAAGTAGTGATAATAATCTAAACTAGAGAAAAACTATAAAACCTATAAGTGGAAAATAAATACTAAGCCCTAGGAGTAACCAACAGGTGTAAGTCTAAACAAAGGTAGGTTTAAACCTTACCACACCCCCCTATAAATAATATACTACCGTTAAAAGTAAAGCCATTATAAATCCTCCTTCTTAGTTAACTATATTATAAAATAACCTATATTTTCTAACTTCTTCCTTCTATACTCTTACTACCTTTTTCCTATATTAAAATAAGTTTTCCTGTATCTTACTATTATAAAAAATCCCTTGTACTTAATAATTATATAAATTTAATATACTTTTCTTTTAATAAAGGTTTAATAAATTTATCTATTAATATTTTTAAACTTAAAATATATTATATATCGAATCTTCCTTCTTTAATTTACTTATTAATTTATTTATATCGGATATTAATATACTTAATTCTAGCGATATTTTAAAGGTTAAATATTATTATTTTAATATTTTTACTATTTATATATATTATATATAACTTTAACTATAGGAAATTATAGTCTTTTAAAATCTTCGATATTTACTAAAAAAAGTACTTAATTAAAGTTAAATTTATAAACTTTACTTTTATAATACTTATAATAATAAAAGTTTATTTTTTACTTTTTTATAAAACTAACCTTTCTATTATAAAAATAATATAGTTATTAATAAAGTACTATTATAGTAAAATATTTATATATAAGGTATTTATAAATCCTAATAACTTTATATTTTTAATTATAAATTTATTACCTTTTAAAATAATATAAAGTTACTTAATATTACTTAAGTACCGGAAAAGATACTTTATTAGCTTTAAATAACGCTTAAAAGATCCTAAATTTCCCTTATAAAGTTAATTAACCGTATATATTGAAATACAGCACTTATTTATGGACTTTACAGTATATTAAGGCCTATAAGTTATAAGGTCTTAAACTGCAATTAATAGGCTTAGAATTTAATAGCGCCTTTAAAGCTCTTTAAACGTATAGTAACTATAGAGGAAATTAGACCCTTAAACTATACCGAAGCTCCGGAACGTTATAAGCCTTATAACGTTAATTCTAATTATGTAACTAACGTTAATTTAAACTATACGGTTAACGTTAAAACTCTTTTAAACTACGCGGTTAACGCTAAAGCTCTATAGTATTAAAGCTTTTAACGTCCGGTAATATAATTAACGCCTTATAATAGTTTAAAACTAACGCTAGCGCTTTATAATAGCCTAAAATTAATATACCGGTAAACATTCCGATAATTAAATTTAAATAAATTCTTTAAAAAGTTAATTAAAACCGTAGGCTTATAAAATACTTATTTTTAAACCTATTCACTATAATATTTCTTAACCTTTAAGTCAATTTAATATATTAATTTACTACACTCTTTAATACCTTTACAAACCTTTATTACAGTAATTACCTTCTATATATTATAGGGCATTGCCCCTATAATTAACCTTCCCTTAATATAACTTACTATTATATACTGCAAATAAAGCCTTACTCGCTTATAGTATACTACGCCTACAGCTATTTAGGCTTATCTTACAGGCCTGCCGAGCTTCCATCTTAATATATAATAAAATAGGTTTTTTATTAATATAATAGTTTTATAAAATCTTAAAGAAAGAAAGGTATATATATGAATTCAAAATACTAAAAAAATAAAGGATAAATAATACCTTTATAATAAGCCGCTTTTATAAAACTTTTAATAATTTAATATTAAATTAAAAGGTTAGAAATCTAAAAATTAAAAGAAATAAAAAAGTAAAATAAATAAAAAGTTAAAAAGATTATATTATTATAATTATATTATAGAAAGTTATAATATTAAATAAATTAAACAAAATAAAACCTATATTTAACGTAATACTTAATATTAAACTTTAAAAATACGCCGGATTTATTAAAGAAATACTATTATAAATACCCCAATAATGTTAATCTCCCGAAACACTTAATAAAATAGAAAAAGGTTTAAATAAAAGAATATAATAATCCGTTATATTTTAAAAATAATAAAGTAGTAAATAAAAGAGAAATAGCAATATAAAGAAGTAACGTAATAATAAAAAAAGTAAAATAAAAATATATAATTTAAATTGCATTTTAAAATAAAATAATTATTAAAATCTATAAGTATTATATAGTATAATTAATTAAAGGTAAGGCCTTCGAAAATTATATTATATACTTTTAAAAATAAACCTCCTTTATCAAAAAAATAAATTTTTAAATTATAAAAAATAATACGTTTAATTCCTTAAATATTTTCTTAAAGAGGATCTTTTTTATAAAATAACGAAATAATAAATTCGAAAATAAATTTAAGGCTTTAAAGGAAGGGGTAATATTACGGTATTAATATATAACCTATAGGTTTATAGGATCCTAAATATATAGGCTATATAAGGCTCTAGGAGCGACTAGGTAGTTAAAGCTTTCCTTCGTTAAAAGGTTTACTTTAAAGCTTTAATTTATTGCTTTACTTCTTTTCTTCTTTACCTTACAATTTAATCAATTTAGTATAATAACTATTTACCTTACTTTAGCCTTTCTAGCCAATCCATAATAATACCTTTTTTATATAAATCTATAAAAGCTTTAAAAAATATTTATTACTCCTTTCTTTTATCTTTATTTTTTCCTTCCTTTCTTTCTTCTTCTTCCTTTTACTTTAAAAAGTTTAATATAAAATACTGAATTAAACTTTAATTAAATTAAATAATTATTTAAACCTTAAATTCTTTAAACTTTATAAATAACACTAATAATAATATTTAAAAAGACGCTAACTTTTAATAAATATAAAAATATATTAACAAACTCTTAATAATTAAAAATAAATCCCTAAAAACTTCGGCGGCTATATAAATAATTAATATCTTTTTTGAAACTTTTTTCTTACCTTTTTATTTAATTAACGCCTTTACAAATATAATGAAATAATATATATTTTTATGAAACCGTTTGATAATTTAAAGACCATATTAATTATACTTTTAAAAGTTTATATAAATATAAAAAAATATATATAATATAAAATAAACGTTTCTTTTACTTCTTCCTTTACCTTTTAATACTTTAAAAACTTTAAAAACATTTTACCTTATTTAAAAAGTAAAGGTATATAATTATATTTAAAAGTATAACGGTAATAATAAATTACTATTAAACTATACTTAATAATATAATCGTTAAAGCTTTTATTATAAAAAGAAAGATATAATTAAAATAAAGGCCTTTTTTAAAAGAAAATGAAATTATTATATAATAAAGTAAATAAATATAATTTATAAAAAAGTAAGTAAAGTTATAAACTCTTTCTTAAAAGTTAAAGGGGAAGACCTAATAAATAATTAAAATAATAATAACGGTATTAGAAAAATAGTAAATATAATAATAAATATAAATAAAAAACTATAAATAAAGCTTAACTTTTATTAATATATAACGTAAATATAAATAACGTAAACGATAATAATACATTTCTTTTTAAATAATAGTATAGTAATATATAATTATTTAAAAAAGTATAAAATAGGAGAATTTAATAATAATAATAATAAAAGAGAAAAGAAAAGAATAATATTAAAGAATTCAATAATATTTAATATAGTATTTAAAAGAAAAGTAAAAGTAAGGCTATAACGATTTTAAAGTCGTAATTACAAGGTTAAATTTTATTAGATAATATTAATAGTTTAATTTCAATATTTTAATCACAACTAGCTAAGTTTCCCAAACTCAATATTATGTTTGGGTCTTCATTGCCAGTATACAAGTCGAATAACACAACCCATGCTGATGACACTGATGCCAAGAGATGCCTGGGTGTGGAGCGGGCCGTCTGAGTCGCGTTGCTGCTGAACCGTTGGTGTCTTTGTTGTTTCCTTCCGTACCCCCACATCCGACACAGACGGGCATATCTGGTTAGTTACAGTTGAACCTCACCAACCGAGTCCTTTATGGCATGTATAAATCTTTGTACCGGAGTTCACGAAGGTCCATAAGGATTTGTGGATGCTTCCTATTTCCCGATCGCAAAGACTAGTTTTTTTCTGCTATCAGGTTTTTTTTCGTCCTGTTTTGGAAGTGCAGAAGACCGCCCTTAGGTCTAGCGTAATGGAGCCTCTACGTGATGCTAAGGTCACCACAGCCACGTCAATAGTTACGTTAACAGCCACGGTCAACCACGGTCAATAGCCATAGTCAACAGCTACGGTTAACTACGGTTAATAGTTACAGTCAATAGCCACGGTGAACCACGGTTAATAGCTACAGTTAATAGTTACGGTTAACTACAGTCAATAGCTACGGTTAACTACGGTTAATAGCTACAGTCAATAGCTACGGTTAACTACAGTTAACAGCCACGGTTAATAGCTACGGTGAGAGCGATGTATGTGGTGTTGCGTGTGAGCCGTCGTGGGTGCCGGTGCCGGGCGGGTGCCAGTGCCAGTGCCAGTGCCGGTGCCAGTGCCAGTGTCCGTGAGGATGCCAGTGAGGCCTTGGGTAGGGAGGTTGTTGATGGCTGTTGTAAGCCGTGATGTGGGAGTAGTTGGGAGGGCCGTGGGTAGGTAGGTTGATGGGTGTGCCGTCGTGGATGCCGGTGCCGGGCGGGTGCTAGTGCTAGTGCCAGTGCCGGTGTCAGTGCTAGTGCCCGTGAGGATGCCAGTGAGGCTTTGGGCAGGGAGGTTGTTGATGGCTGTCGCAAGCCGTGATGTGGGAGTAGTTGGGAGGGCCTTGGGTAGGTAGGTTGATAGGTGTGCCGTCGTGGGTGCCAGTGCCGGGCGGGTGCTAGTGCTGGGCGGGTGCCGGTGCTAGTGCCAGTGCCGGTGCCAGTGAGGCCCACGGTAGTGGATGTGGTGATGTGTGTGATGATGGATATGGTGTTGTATGTGGGTGCGGTTGGGTGAGGGTTAGGGTCAGGTGCAGGGCGGTGAGACCTGAGGCGGCAGTAT